>SJYA01002280.1:2833120-2896258 GCA_006410615.1 Neotragus moschatus | reverse complement strand
ATTTGCTAGCATATTGAGTGCAGCACTTTCACAGCATCATCTTTCAGGATTTGAAACAGCTCAACTGGAATTCCATCACCTCCACCAGCTTTGTTCATAGTGATGCTTTGTAAGGCCCACTTGACTTCACATTCCAGGACATCTGGCTCTAGATTAGTGATCACACCATCATGATTATCTGGGTCATGAAGATCTTTTTTGTACAGTTCTTCTGTGTATTCTTGCCACCTCTTCTTAATATCTTCTGCTTCTGTTAGGTCCATACCATTTCTGTCCTTCATTGAACCCATCTTTGCATGAAGTGTTCCCTTGGTATCTCTATTTTTTTTTGAAGAGATCTCTAGTCTTTCCCACTCTGTTCTTTTTCTCTGTTTCTTTGCATTGATTGCTGAAGAAGGCTTTCTTATCTCTTCTTGCTTTACTGACTATCTATAGGACCTGCACAAGTGTTTACATAGCATAGAGAAGTTTGGAGCTCATATCACACACATGAAGGAGCAGTCAGTAAGAAAGAATGAAGTTCAGTTCATTTAGTAAACTAGATTGAGATTTCTATAAATATTTTCATTGAAGCTACAGTCCATGGGGGTCACAACACATCAGACATGACTGAGCAACTGAGTGCATGCACATTATTTGTATTCATAAAAGATAAAAACCTTAGCAGAAAATGGTTAATGAAAGTACAGTATATATTTAAAATGAAATGCAATTAATTCATCAGTAAATGTCTAGATTTTACTTGGGGTAAATTTACTTGGGGTAATTTAAAACAATGCAGAAGATAGATTTTTAAATGGAAGAACATAGACATAACTTCAGAGCATTGTTAATTGTAATAAATTCTTCATTCCAGAATTTTAACTAGATGTTCCTGAAACTGCCTGTACGATGAGTTTCTTTAAGCATTAACGTTTGTTTCTTCATCAGATTGATTTGTTTTGTTAGAGATGATTTCATTTTAATAGATTTCAAACTGTGCCAGTGAGCTGTTGTTATATTGCATTAACAAAAGCCTTATATATTTTAGATGCTTTCAACAACAAAGGTTTATTTTTTGTTACTCTAACATATCCTGATGGTACACCTGAAGTTCTCTTTGTTTGAGGACAAAAAACAAACTTAGCTTGGGAAAATTTGGCCTCATTAGCAATAAGAGCCATGCTTCTTTTCAGGAGTGATAGGTATATATCACTCTTGTTCAGATTCCACTGGAAAAAGCAAGACACACAGGAAATTCTGATATTTATAGAGCAAAGAAGTGCAATACTCTTATTGGGAGAGGAAGTAAATACTTACAACCAACAATAAGTTAACCTACCAAATGATTAACAGTACATTTTCCTTTTAATACAATACCATAAAATCATGCCTAAATTATTGAGGATTGTTTTTTAAAACACAACAATACCTGATTTTAAATTAAAAAGAAAATATTTTCACACATATAGAAAACTGAAGAAATTTAACAGCTAAACACACACATATGCAACACCTAGATTCTATCAAGATTTTTCTTCAAAACTTGATTTTTAGTTATTCTTCGAGGTCTAGAAACTCTTTTTTCATTTATAAGTAAACAAAACAGGTGTTTTTAAGCTCATTTTTCAAATAAGAAAACTCAGGTTCCAAGTCACATACTAGGTCCACTTAGTTCAATGCAGGTTTCCATTTCTTGACCTTAGTTGTACAAGGTTTTCATCTAGGAATCCTTAAAAAAAATACTGATACTTGGATCCCATCCCCAGAGACTGATTATATATACAATATTTAAATTATATAAAGTAATATTTATCTTTGTTCAGTCACTAAGTCATGTCTGACTATTTGCAACCCCATAGACTACAGCACATCAGGCTTCCCTGTCCTTCATGATCTGGGAGCAGAGTTTACTCAAATTCACGTCCATTGCATTGATGATGCCATCCAACCATCTCATCCTCTGTTGCCCCCTTCTCCTCATGCCTTCAATCTTCCCCAGCATCAACTTTTCCAATGAGCTGGCTCTTCACATCAGGTGGCCAAAGTACTGGAATTTCAGCTTAAGCAACGAGTCCTTCCAATGAATATTCAGGGTTGATCTTTAGGATGGACTGGTTTGATATCCTTGATGTCCATGAGATTCTCAAGAATCTTTTCCAGAATCACAATTTGAAAGCATGAGTTCTTTGGCACTCAGCCTTCTTTATGAAACAACTCTTACATCCATATATGACTACTGGAAAAATCGTAGCTTTAGTTAGATGGAACTTTGTTGCCAAAGTGATGTCTCTAACTTTTTAATATACTGTCTAGGTTTATCATAGTTTAATATATTTAACAAAATATCATGTAATTATATATTAAAAATAATATATATCATATAAAACATGTGCACATAAATATAAAGTTGTTATTATTATAATAAAATATTGTAAAATTTATCATCTTAACCACTTTCAAGTATATGATTTAGTAGTGTCTAGTATACTCACATTGTTGTAAAACAGATCTTCAGAACTTTTCATCTAGCAAATATGAAACTATACCTATTAAACAACTGCTTCTGTTTTCCCCTTCCCCTAACCCCTGGTAATCAACATTTTAATTTCTATTTCTATGACTTTATTTTCAAAACCTTCTGCAAATGCAATTATAGTATTTGGTTTTTTTGACTGGCTTATTTTAATTTTCATAATGCCTTCAGATTCACTGTGTTGTAGCATATGACAGTGTCTTATTCCCTTTTAAGGCTTAATAATCTGTTATATTATACAGTACATTTTGTTTATTCTTTCATCTGTTGACAGAATAAGATTGTTTTCACCTTTTGAGTGTTATGAATAGTGATGTTATCTATTATCATTGTTGTACAGATATTTCTGAGTGCAAAGCTTTTGTTTCCTTTATTTTTTAAAATTAATTTTCTATTCTCTATTTCATTTATCCCTGTTCCAACTTTTATTTCGTTTATTTTGTTAGCTTTGGGTTGAGTCTAATAGTTTTTATTCTAGTTCCATAATGTGCAATTTTAGGTGGTTTATTTTGGGTCATTCATTTTTAATGTATATATTTATTGATATAAATTTCCCTCATAGCACATATTTCACTGTATTACACAAATTTTGGTAGGAGGTTTTTTTATTTCATTTGTGATTTTATTTCATTTTTTATTTCAAGGCATTTCCTAACATCTTTGGAGACTTCGTTTTTGACATTCTGGGAATTTAAGAGTGTATTAAGTTTCCAAATATTTGTAAATTTTTTTGTTTTCCATCTACTATTGAATTTTAGTTTCATTTAATTGTGATCAGAAATGATTTGTATGATTTTAATCTTCTTGAATTCTTTTGTGGATTCAAGAATTTGTCTACAGTCTGCTCAAGATCTCTATTTCCTTATTTATCATATGTCTGGTTATTTTACCCATTATTAAAATAAAGGCACTATTATGTTCCTATCTCTTATCTATTCAATTCTGTCAGTGTGCTTCATATATTATAGAGCTCTGATGATTGAGGAATAAACATTTATAATTTTTATATTTTCTAGGTAAATTGGCCCTTTTATCATTGTATAATGTTGCTTATAAGTGCTTATAACAATTTTTGAGTTAAGTCTATTTGTTTATTTGTTAGACATCCCCCTGTTCTTTTAATTATCATTTGCATGGGTTATCTTTTCCTTCATTTCACTTTCAGCCTTTGTGTGCCCTTAAATCTAGAATGAGTTTCTTGTAAATAGCATGTAGTTAGATCAGTTCAGGTCATTCAGTTGCTCAGTCTTATCCAACTCTTTGCAAACCCATGATCTGCAGCATGCCAGGCTTCCCTGTCCATCAGCAACTCCCAGAATTTACTCAAACTCATGTCTATTGAGTCAGTGATGCCATCCAACCATCTAATCCTCTGTCGTCCCCTTTTCTTACTGCCTTCCATCTTTCCCAGCATCAGAGTCTTTTCAAATGAGTCAGTTCTTTGCAGTAGGTGGCCAAATTATTGGAGTTTCAGCTTTAGCATCAGTCCTTGCAATGAATATTCAGGACTGATTTCCTTGAGGATGGACTGGTTGGATCTCCTTGCAGTCCAACGGACTCTCAAGAGTCTTTCCCAACGCCACATTTCAAAAGCATTAATTCTTTGGCACTCAGCTTTCTTTATAGTCCAAATCTCACATCAACACACGACTACTGGAAAAACCATAGCTTTGACTAGATGGACCTTTGTTGGCAAAGTAATGTCTCTGCTTTTTAATATGCTGTCTAAGTTGGTCATAGCTTTTCTTCCAAGGAGTAAGCGTCTTTTAATTTCATGGCTGCAATCGCTATCTGCAGTGATTTTGAGCCACCCCAAAATAAAGTCTCTCACTGTTTCCATTGTTTTCCTTGAAGTGATGAGACCAGATGGCATGATCTTAGTTTTCTAAATGTTGAGTCTTAAGCCAATTTTTTCACTCTCCACTTTCACTTTCATCAAGAAGTTCTTTAGTTTTCTGCCATAAGGGTGGTGTCATCTGCATATCTGAGGTTATTCATATTTCTCCTGGCAATCTTGATTCCAGCTTGTGCTTCATCCAGCCCAGTGTTTCTCATGATTTATTCTGCATATAAGTTAAATAAGCAGAGTGACAATACATAGCCTTGATATACTCCTTTCTCAGTTTGGAACCAGTTTACTGTTCCATGTCCAGTTCTAACTGTTGCTTCTTGATCTGCATACAGATTTCTCGGAATCATATCAAGTGGTCTGATATTCCCATCTCTTTAAGAATTTTCCACAGTTTTTTGTGATCCATAAAGTTAAAGGCTTTGGCATAGTCAATAAAGCAGAAGTAGATATTTTTCTGGAACTCTCTCACTTTTTTGATGATGGCATCATCAGTGGATGTTGGCAATTTGATTTCTGGTTCCTTTGCCTTTTATAAATCCAGCTTGAATATCTGGAGGTTCACAGTTCACATTCTTTTGAAGCTTGGCTTGGAGAATTTTGAGCATTATTTTGTTAGTGTGTGAGATGAGTGCAAATGTGCAGTAGTTTGAGCATTTTTTGGTAGTGCCTTTCTTTGGAACTGGAATGAAAACTTAGGTGAAAGATGATGCTATGAAAGTGATGTAGTTGGATACTATTTTCTTTTATCCATTCAGTCACTGTATAATTTTTATTGGTAAGATTAATACATTTATATCAAATATAATTACAGATAAAGTAATTACTCTTTCCTTTTTATTAATCATTTATGCTATGTCATATAGACATTTTGTCCATTTTAGCCCTTACTGCTTTCCTTTCTGATTTTACTGATTTGTTTTTCTCATAATAAACTTTAAGCCTTTCTCATTCATTTCCTGTGTGTATTTCATAGGTATTTTTATTGTGGTTCCCATTGTAACTACCCATATCTAAAATTTATAAATCTTTTAAAATTGATTTTGCACAAAAATCTCTACCTTTCCACCCTCCCACCCACTTGGTTTTGGGTTATTGAAGTGACTAATTGCATCTTTATACATTATTTACCCATTAACATAGATTTATAATTTATGGGTTAGCATTTAGCATCTATACAACAAAATTGCAATAGTATAGGTTAGTACATTTGCCCACTTCTTCATGCTTCCTGAAGAACTTTTTTCTCTCCCTTGTGTTCCTATTTAGATCCTTTTATTTCAACTTTAAGGACCTCCTTTAACATTTCTTGTAGAGTAGGTCTAGTGGCAATGAATTGCCTCAACTTTTGTTTACCTGGGATAATCTCAATTTCTACTTCATTTTTGAAAGACAGATTTTCCAGATACAGTATTATTTGTTGATAACATTTTTATTCCTTTATGGCTTTGAACATATTCCATTCCCTTCTTATCAGCAAGGATTCTGCTGAGCAAACCTTTGATCTCTAGAGTTCTCACAGACCTATTCTGACCTGTATATTTTTATTATCTCAGTGTCTCCATGGAGAAAGGAGGACTAAAGTTTCCTAGTCCTCCATTTATCACCTTGACTACTTTGAGATAAGTGTCATTCTCATTATTCAGCATATTGGAGTTAATGCTGTAATGTGCCACCTACTTCTTTTCAGAATCTATTCCTCCAGTTTCTAGGAGTGTTGGCTACTATTTGCTCAGAATGGAGTCTCTTCCTTGGAATTGCCGAAGGGAGATACCTTATGCCAGTTTACTCTTGCTAGAAGTAGCCAACTTCCAGTGACTATTTCCTCTGGTAGTTCTAAGACTTTACTGGTAAGTCAGGGGGAGTAATTTTGATGATGCATATGAGTTTTAGAGCTCATTATTCAATCATCTGAAGCTGAACTGTTCTCCTCTTTCTCAGTTTTGCTTCTCTTGTTCTCTCACTGATGTTAATAAGAGCACTTCTCAACTTACTGTATGCAAATTTGTGTCTCAGTCTTTCCCAGGAAATCTGGCTCAAATAATTAAAATACATTTCTGTCTCTACCAAAATATCTTTAACTTGCTTTTTATGAAACTGCAAACGTCACTAAATTATTTTTGTAGCTATGTTTGTGCATATATGTATATGTGCATGTATGTATATTGGATCTTCTCTGTAGCTCAGATTGTAAGGAATCTGCCTGCAATACAGAAGACCCAGGTTCCATACCTGGGTTGGAAAGAAACTCTGGAGAAAGGAACGGCAATCTACTCCAGTATTCTTCATTGTAGAAACCATGGACAGAAAAGCCTTGTGGGCCACAGTCCATGGGCTTGAAAAGAATCAGACACAACTGAGGGACTAACACTATATCTCTATGTCTGTATATTATGTGTACTGTACCCCACATAGAAATGCCTTTTATCTCTAATTAATCTAAGAATTAATCAGAAATCAAAGATGGACTAAAGAGCCTCTTGATGAAGAAGAAAGAGGACAGTAAAAAGCTGACTTAAAATCCAGCATTCAGAAAACTAAGATCATGGCATCTGGTCCNAAAGCAGTGCTAAGGGGAAAGTTCATAGCAATACAGGCATTCCTCAAGAAACAAGAAAAAGTCAAATAAAAAGCAGCTAATATTATGATAGGATTACACTTTTTTGTTAGTACTGGAGAAGGGGTTCAGCCCCAGGGAAGCTGTTTTCCTCCCACATTGATCAGACTTAATTTTGCTGTGTCAGGAGGCTGAGCATCAGATGGCCGTGGTTGGGTTAATTTCTGCTCTGCCATTTACTAGTTTTAAGATATGGGCCAAAGTACTTAAAATCGCTGAGCTTTCCTCATTCTCTCCAATGAGATTAGTAACATTTATCTTCAAAGTTGTGAGGACTAGAGATGATGTATGTCAAGGGCCTTGAAAGCATCCGTCACCATAGGGTTGATGCTCTTTGTCACTGGTTCTTTTGATATGTGAGTTCTCAGATGGGACTTAGGTGGTAGAGGGATTCTGAATGAGGCTGAATGAGCAAGGGGCAGGTGTTGTAACCTGGGGATATATTAATAACTAAACTCCAGGGGCTTCCCAGGTGCCTCAGTGGCAAAGAATCTGCCTGCCAGTGCAGGAGACGCAGGAAATGTGGGTTTNGATGGGACTTAGGTGGTAGAGGGATTCTGAATGAGGCTGAATGAGCAAGGGGCAGGTGTTGTAACCTGGGGATATATTAATAACTAAACTCCAGGGGCTTCCCAGGTGCCTCAGTGGCAAAGAATCTGCCTGCCAGTGCAGGAGACGCAGGAAATGTGGGTTTGATCCCTGGGCTGGGAAGATCCCTTGGAGGAGGAAATGGCAACCCATTCCAGTACTCTTGCCTGGAGAATGCTATGGACAGAGGAGCCTGGCAGGCTATAGTCCATGGGGTCACAAAGAGTCAGACATGACTGAAGCGATTGAACTAGAACTGTAACTAAAATTCTTTTCTTCTTCCAAGCATGTTTGGGGATAAAATCATTTGAATATGGTTAAAAGAAACAAAATGAAACAGATACTAGAAACATCTACTTATTTCCATTATGATCATGAAAAGGCTGGAATTCAGTTTTTCCCTGAATCAAAGGTGATCTGGGTGGAGAAACCCAGCCAACACCCCCTGAATGAAATGATCATAGGTGACAGTACTGATAATGAGGTATAGGGACATGTACCCCTCTTTTGATGAGCTGTGATGGGTAAAACAGCCCTTCTGGGAGATTTTTTTTACTAAAGAATGCACAAGCTCACTCTAATCAGGAGAAAACAGCAGACAAACCCAAATCAAAGGACATTGTACAAAATACAGTACCTGATCAGTTCTCTTTGCAGATGTCAAGGTCCTGAAAGACAGAAACTGAGGAACCATCACAGGTCAGTGGAGGCTGAAGAGACTTGAGAACTAAATTGAATGTAAATTCAATGTAAGTTCAAGGACTGAATCTTGCAGGAGAAAAAAAAAATCAGTGGTAGAGCTGGAACATTCAAATAAGGTCTGTGGAGTAGCTCATAGTACTTTGATCAATGTTTTCTTCCAGGTTTGGGTAGTTTTTTTATGGTTATGTAAGAGGTAACATAAAAGGGAGCTGGCTGACGGGTATTGAACTCTCTGTGCTATTTTGGTAATTTTCTGTAAGTCTAACATTTTTTTCAGAAGTTAGAAACATGATAGTGGGATCCCTGGCAGCTTTTGTGAGATGTGCCATTTTGTAGGAAGTGGAGGAGGCTGCATTTGTTGCGAATGAATTTGGGAGCCTCTCTTGCATCTCCTGCATTGGCAGGTGGATTCTTTACCACTGCGCACCTTAATCAGGCTTTAAAAAAATTAAAAAAAAAATTTCCCCTTTCATATTTTTTTCAACTGAAGTATAGTTGATTTACAATGCTGGTGTAAATCAGGTATACAGCCACATGATTCAGTTTTATTTATACACATATTCTTTTTCAGATTCTTTTTCATTATAGGTTATTACAAGATATCAAATATAGTTTCCTCTGTTATGTAGTAGGTCCTTATTATTTGTCTGTTTTTTTACAATAGTAAAAGATGTTTATCAGTTTTCGCAATCAATAGCCAGACCGAAAAAAAAAGGATAATTAAAATTGCAAGCCATAATGGAAACATGATTATATTATTTAACAATATAAAATAATTACATATAGTGTAGGGGGTCAGGCAGAGTGATATAGGAAGTGGAAGTGCATACATGAACATATTGTCATCCACCTAACCAGTCTACATCTTTGGTTAGTACATTTAATCTATTTACACTTAAGGTGGTTATCAACATGTATGATCATATTACCATTTTCTTAATTGTTTGGGGTTTGTTTTCTGTAGGTCTTTTCCCTCTCTTGTGTTTCCTGTCTAGAGAAGTTCCCTTAGCATTTGTAAAGCTGGTTTAGTGGTGGTGGTGGTGCTGGTGCTAAGTCACTTCAGTCGTGTCTGACTCTGTATCACCCTATAGACAGCAGCCCACCAGGCTCCCCCGTCCCTGGGGTTCTCCAGGCAAGAACACTGGAGTGGGTTGCCATTTCCTTCTCCAATGCATAAAAGTGAAAAGTGAAAGGGAAGTCACTCAGTCATGTCCGACTCTTTGTGACCCCGTGGACTGTAGCCTACCAGGCTCCTCCATCCATGGGATTTTCCAGGCAAGAGTACTGGAGTGGGGTGCCATCACCTTTGCTTGGTGGTGCTGAACTCTCTTAAATTTGCTTGTCTAGAAAGCTTTTATTTCTCCATCAAATTTGAATGAGAATTTTACTGGGTGGAATATTTTTGATTATATTAATAGGTTCTTCCCTTTCATCATTTTAAATATGTCATGCCATTCCCTTCTGGCTTGTAGAGTTTCTGTTGAGAAATCAGATGATAACTGTATGGAAGTTCTCTTGTATGTTATTTGTTGTCTTTCCCATGATGTTTTTAATATTTTATCTTTGTCTTTATTTTTGTCAGTTTGATTACTTTGTGTCTCAGTGTGTTCCTCCTTGGGTTCATCATGCCTGGGACTCTCTGTGCTCCCTAGACTTGGTTGACTATTTTCTTTCCCAATAGAAGTTTTCAGCTATTATCTCTTCAAATATTTTCTTGGATCCCTTTTTCCTCTCTCTTCTCCTTCTGGGACCCCTATAATGCAAATGTTGGTGGATTTAATGTTATTTCAGAGGTCTCAGTCTGTCTTCATTTTTTTCATTCTTTTTTCTATATAACGTTCTGTGGCAGTGATTTCCACCATTCTGTCTTCCAGGTCCCTTATCCATTCTTCTGCCTCAGTTATTCTGCTGTCGATTCCTTCTAGTGTATTGTTTATCTCTGTTTGTTTGCTCTTTAGTTCTTCAAGGTCTTTGGTAAACATTTCTTGCATTATCTCCATTCTGTTTCTGAGATCCTGGATCATCTTCACTATCATTATTCTGATTTCATTTTCTGGAAGGTTGTCCACGTCCACTTCATTTAGTTGCTTTTCTGGGGTTTTATCTTGTCCTTTCATCTGGGACCAAACTCTCTGCTTTTTCATTCTGATTAGCTTTCTGTAATGTGATTTTTGTTCTAGCTGCTGTGGGATTGTGGTTCTCCTTGCACCTTCTGTCGGCTCTCTAGTGGATGAGTCTAAGAGGTTTGTGTAAGCTTCCTGATGGGCTCCTCCCTCTTCTGGTTTTCCTTACCCTGCTCTTTTTTTCTCCTTTTCATTTATTTATTGCTCCATAGCCTCTATTAGAATGTCAACTCCATGGAAGTAAGGACTTTGTTTTTTATTCACTGCTTTTGTCCCAATGTTTATGCCCAATACAGCAACATAGATAGCTGGGACCTCTCTGAGTTTGTAATATGCTGATATTCATTAACAATTTCTAAGGAGAGGATATTTTTGCAATATTACCCTTACCTCCTTTCTTTCTTATTTATTTATTTACTCATAGGGCCTCTTTTTTGCAAAATATTTTTGGGAAATGCTGAAACAGACTCTTCTTTGTGCTAGGTCATGTTTGGGGGCAATATAGGTAGGATGAGTGTTATATAACCGGAGTATTTTTTTCCCTTGACTAATAAAACTTCATAGTGTGTAGGAAAACTGTGTTTCCAAAAGGCCAGAGTTTATCCTGAGGGTGTGCTTTGATAACTCATTAAGTATGATCTGGCTAATTATTTCTTCTTTGATTTTGAAAAGTGGTTTTACCTTTGCATGTTTTTGCACAGTTTCATGTTTATAAGCAAAGTGTGCGTTAACTTGCAAGCAGTTTCTCCTGGAGCTGTTCACCTCGTTCAGACTTGTCCTTTCTTTGCTTTTGTCTCAATTCCCCAGATGATCGCTGCTGTGCCCCTTGGTCACCTCGTTCAGACTTGTCCTTTCTCTGCTTTTGTCTCAATTCCCCAGAGGATCGCTGCTGTGCCCCTTGGGATGTCAGAATCCTACAGAGTCCCCTGGGAGGTCTCTGTCATGTTCTAGCACCAGACTTACCTTGACCCTGTCAGAAGCAGCTCTGAGAGGACAGAGGGTATTTCGGTTTTGTTTGTGCTGTAGATTCTAATACCTAACACCACGCTGTTTTCATAATAGGTGGCCAATTAGCATTTGTTGAATGAACCTTTGAAGTAGCACATTCACTTGACCCAGCCTCATGGTGACTCATTTTTAGGACTCAGCTTCAGTGAATTTTCTTTGAAATTATGCTTAAGGATGCTATCCCTATGGGTTTCATAAGTAGAAAGACTTTGTGTCATTCTTTCTGGGCACAGGGAGGATTTTGTCCTCTGTAAAACTGCTGAGATTCTGAATGGAAATCCAAGTACTTTCCCCTCCTAGTTCCATGATCTTACCTCAAACACAGTGATATGGACATTCTTAGAAAGATTCTCTAGGTTGTTTGAATAGTTTTAGTGAATAGATTTGAAAAAAAGATTATGTTTGGGTATTTAATTTGAAAGCCACCATAATATAAAAAGAGGCTTGTGCGATTGGCATTTGCAGAGGAAAGTTGCTCTGAGGAACTGCCCATGTCATCTTTTGATTTTGACAAGATAAAAGGAATGATGTCAGCCCACGATATAGATGGTGGGTTGGTACTTTATTTCTTAGAAATGGTCAACAAAAAAGCTGTACTGTTTCTGGAAATTGGAAAAATAAAAGGTTACTTGGAAAAGCCCAAGATTTTTGTCTTTCAGCCTTCTCTCTTAAGCACAGAATGACATGCCCTTCTCTGTTAGCTTTGCCAAGGGTGTTCTCTGATTTGCACAGTAAGAAGAATTGCATTGTGTCTGGCTAATTAACTCTGAGTGCTAATGTCTGAGTATTAGTGTCTTAACTTGTTCTAATTAAGTTCGGCAAATTCAAAGACCATCTGAATAGGGATGGGATGGACGTTTGCTTTAGAAAGAAGCAATAAAATCAAAGGTGAGGAAGCCAATGGGACTGTGATTTAGGCCCTGGCATCAGTTATTTTTTGAGAGCTTTTCATAAATGTCACCATAGTTACAGTGTCTCTGGAAATCGCATGTATATTCCAACAAGGAAAATGAAGAGACTCGGGGTTGCAGGTGAAGTAACCTGAATCTTTACAGTTCTGTAGCTTTTTAAAAAACCTTTTGCTTTTATACATTTTATGGTTCTTGAAAAAAGGCTTGGAGGACTGGGATAGTAAATGTCTATTGGTAAAATATAATATTGATTGAGGTCTTACAATGTGGCAGTCTCTGTCTAAGATTATTGTCTTAAGTCTAACATAGCCCTGGGGTGGTGTCTTTAGTCTGGGCTCTCCAGAGAACCAATAGGATGTGTACCTATACTATACTACACTATATCTATCCTCTATCTATAGGTTCCATCTAAATCTATCTCTGTGTACTATGCTTAGTTGCTCAGTTGTGTGAAACTCTGTGAACCCATGGACTGCAGCACTCTGCAGCCCTCTGCAGCCCTCCAGTCTCCTCTGTCTATGAGGATTCTCCAGGCAAGAATACTGGAGTGGGTTGTTATGCCCTCCTCCAGGGGATCTTCCCAAGCCAGGGATCAAACCCAGGTCTCCTGCATCGTGAGCAGATTCTTTACAGCCTGAGCCACCAGGGAAGTCCCCTATATCTCTGTAGCTAGAGAGATGTATTAGAAGGAAGTGGCCCACCCAGTTATGGAGGCTTGAATGAACTTGAATGCATCTCTTACATCTCCTTGTGAGAAGTCCAAGATCTGGCAGACTGGCAAGCTGGAGGCCTGGAAGAGCTAATGGTAGAAGGTCCAGTCTGAGTCTGAGTCTGAAGGCAGGAGAAGACCAATGTTCCAGGCAGACAGTCGGGCAGAGAGAGTGCATTCTTTCTTACTCAGCCTTTCATTCTGTTCAATCCTTCAGCTAATAGGATGAGGCACACCCACATTGGAGAGGGCAATCTTAACCTAGTCTGTCACTTCAAATGTTCTATCACCCAGAAACACCTCTCAGAATAATGTTTAGCCAAATATCTGGGCACCCTGTAGCCCAGTCAAGTTGACACCTACCATTAACCACCACAGATAGGTACTGTTTTCATCCTTTGTGGTGGTGAGGAGATGGAGATACAGAATGGTTAGGTAACTTGACCAAGGTCACAGGCTGGTAATAGTGGAGACAGAACAAACTCAGGCAGTCTGGCTCCTCAAATTCTCACTTTAATTAGTGCAACAAAGTACCTTTCAGAAGAGGAAACTGCAGTGGGGAAAGAAGCATGGAAATGGGGGAAGGGAAGGGGTCTAGGTCCATACTAGGTACATACATACTGAAGCACAGCCAACTGGTTAGTGGCAGAGCTGGAGTTTGAACTCAGGTCTCCTGACACGTGACCCAGCCCCTAGATTCTTCAGCTTCAATATGGCGTACCCTCTGTGTAATGGACATTTTGCTTGTGAAAGGCAAAAAGTTAACTTAGTTATACCCCTGAATTGTTAATTCAAGCACTTTGTGCAGTAGTTCCAGTTAGCTCATCTTATCAGCATTATAATTTGTGTCTATAATATTCCAGTCCTAAAATGCCCTCAGATGAGTTGGCCTACAAGGATGACTATGGTAATTATGTTTAAAACACTTCCATTTTAAAGCACTTCAAACTTTTTAGAGCACTCTCATGTATACACATTATTTAAAAAATGGATTATCTTGACAAAATGGATTTACTCTGGGGTTATGGCCTTTTGTAGATGTGAATGGAGAAAAGGCTTTTACCTCCTCTAGCCAAGATTAGAAAAGAAAAAATGAGTTATGAGAAGATGCTGGAAGAGAAATGAGTGTTTATTCAAGCAGCGTGATCATTGGCAGGCAGCTCTGATGGAGATTGAAGAGCCCTGGACCGGGAACTATGGGCACNGACAAAATGGATTTACTCTGGGGTTATGGCCTTTTGTAGATGTGAATGGAGAAAAGGCTTTTACCTCCTCTTAGCCAAGATTAGAAAAGAAAAAATGAGTTATGAGAAGATGCTGGAAGAGAAAGGAGTGTTTATTCAAGCAGTGTGATCATTGGCAGGCAGCTCTGATGGAGATTGAAGAGCCTTGGACCGGGAACTATGGGCATTGAATCCAGACAGTTCTGGGTTCAAATATTGGATCTGCTGCCTACACATCGTGCCACTTATCTGGACCTTTCTTCCTTCGTAGGATGGGAATTATGCTTTCTACCTTACCAGATGGTTGTAAGGATGAGAAGTGCTTGTTTTTGTGCATGGCACATAATAACGTGTGTGCTTCCTGGGTTGGGAAGATCACTTGAAGAAGGAAATGGCAACCCACTGCAGTACTCTTGCCTGGAAAATTCCAGATGGAGGACCCTGGTAGGCTATACAGTCCATGGAGTCCAGCAAAGAGTCGGATACAACTGAGTGCTTCACTTTCTTTTACTTTTCAGTCACTAAGTCATGCCCAACTCTTTATGACCCCATGGGCTGTAACCCGTCAGGCTTTTCTGTCAATGGGATTTTCCAGGCAAGAGTACTGGAGTAGGTTGCCATTTCCTCCCTCAGGAGATCCTCCCGACCCAGGAATTGAACTTGTGTCCCCTGCATCTCCTTGAGAGATGGATTGAGAGGTGGATTCTTTGCCACTGAGCCACCTGGGAAGCTGGCACATAGTAAGCCCTTAATAAGTAAAGAGCTGTTACAAATCCCCCCATCTGTACTGGTAAGGCCCACCTTTATCCACCCGAGAAGACCTTCAGTCTGCCTGCTCTTTCCCATCTATAGTGGTCACATCTGAGTACCTGCCAGTGGGCAGCTGTGGAGTCAGCCTGCTGCTTTAGCCAGGTGTAGCTAAGACTGCCTGTCCTTCATACCCATTGTGTGTGTTCAAACCGGATAAAGGGGGCTCTTCCCTTGTTTCCAGTTTGCATTCTGCATCCCTTCGGAGCCCAGCCTGCCTGCCTGGCCCACTACTACCTGCCTACCCACATCCAGCCCTGTCCCAGTCTCTTTCCCCAGAACTGATTTAGTCCTTGTTTTACCACATTTGGCTANGTTCAAACCGGATAAAGGGGGCTCTTCCCTTGTTTCCAGTTTGCATTCTGCATCCCTTCGGAGCCCAGCCTGCCTGCCTGGCCCACTACTACCTGCCTACCCACATCCAGCCCTGTCCCAGTCTCTTTCCCCAGAACTGATTTAGTCCTTGTTTTACCACATTTGGCTAACTATTAGTGTCAAACTGGGCAGAGTTCTTTCCCTTTCTTAATTTTCTTTTGGACAAAAAGTTGTTTCACATGGATCTTTTTAGAAAGGGCTACACTATTTAAAGAGAGACAGTATATTTGGTTCATTGAGTCAAGTTCCAAGTCATTTCTGGGGGGAAAAAAATCAACTAATCTGGCAGCTTATTGACCCCACTGGCTCATGTCTTCATTAAACTGAGTGGTCTGGTTAATCAAAACGGTCAAGTTGGTGGCCAGTTTAGGTACAGGCATAATGTTCCATTCCTCCTGACTTTTACTCCAGTTTCTCCTTACCTTGTGCCTGGAGTGTAACAGCAGAACTCCTCTAAGCCTCGATCTTTGCTTTGCTTTGGCTGGAACAAGANGTTAATCAAAACGGTCAAGTTGGTGGCCAGTTTAGGTACAGGCATAATGTTCCATTCCTCCTGACTTTTACTCCAGTTTCTCCTTACCTTGTGCCTGGAGTGTAACAGCAGAACTCCTCTAAGCCTCGATCTTTGCTTTGCTTTGGCTGGAACAAGAAGGACCTGGGAGCTTCCGTTTCCAGGAGCCACGGCTGAAGAAATCTCAGTGGTGCTGGGGGGTGACAGGTGAGAGAGGGCTGGTGGTCCAAGTGCTGGACCAGAGGTCATGCTGGCCAGCATGCCCAGGTCCAGAAAAGGCAAGATACAGGGGCCACCTGCATCTACCAAGCCAAAAAAAAGGTAGTTTATGAAAGCAGAACCCATGACTTGAGTCATTTGGTTCCGTGTAACTTTCTGTCATTTGAAGTTTTTGACTGGATTCAGTTCCAGAGAGATCACTGCAGGCCCCAGGTGCATGAGTCTCCACTTGGAGTCAGAAGGCAGCCANGGGAAAGGAAAGGTGTAGATGAGTGTGCTGTGCCTTCTCACATGTCCATTCATAAGACCTGTGATATTTCTGGAAAGAGATAATCGGTAACAATGGTTGTTTCTGGGAAGAGAACTTGAGGGCTAGAGAATGATGCAGAGTCTGACTTTTCTTTGTACCACTATTTGTATTCTTTGAATGTTTTGCCATGTGCATATATCAGCAGTTCTAATTAATTCATTAAAAAACGAACTGTCCTTTCTTCTAGCAGCTATTGATATTGAAATGCAATTAAGGCATAAAAAGAATATGTACTAATTAAGCCCATCAAATAACATACTTCGCTAACTAATACACTATTCTGTGCACCAAGAAAAAAGTCTCAACAGTTAGGCCTGCTCCAAGTAAGACTGACTGGTTCTTGAATTCAGGGTGCAGATGGTGAGACCCACTTGTCAGGGTTTTCCCAGGTCCTCCAAGTGTTCTCCCGGGGCCTGCCTCTCCACACTGCTTCATGGTTGTCTAGTTCTTTTCTGCTCTTCCTCTTTGTCTGTGAACTCCTGGAGTCATGTTTCTCACACAGCCTGGCATGGAGCAGGCCCACAATGAGTGAGGAAAGAATGATTCACTCTTGATCCTGCCAGGAGTGAAGTCTAGGGATGGANGGGCCTGCCTCTCCACACTGCTTCATGGTTGTCTAGTTCTTTTCTGCTCTTCCTCTTTGTCTGTGAACTCCTGGAGTCATGTTTCTCACACAGCCTCGCATGGAGCAGGCCCACAACAAGTGAGGAAAGAATGATTCACTCTTGATCCTGCCAGGAGTGAAGTCTAGAGATGGAGAAGTTAGTAGTAGACTGAGTCTTCCCATAGCACAGCAAGTGGCTGGCACAGTCAGACCTCATGACCTAGTGGCTCTCAGCTGGATGGGTGGCAAATGGAGTGGTGGACACAATGAGAGGGTATCAGAAAACACTTGAGTGTGGTGAAGGTACCAGCCCTTGGCATCCCAGTTTTATCCCCAAACCTCTGTGTGGGGGTGGCTGCTGCTGGAGGAGACAAAGCCAGCAGAACACTGGGAGTAGTAGGTGGGAGAGAATTTGGATAACAGCAGTTGTTCAGTGAAATTTCACAGCGCCTTTCAAGAATGAAACTCAATTTATATTTAGAATTTGATTTCAATCCAGAAGGAACATGCAGGCTGGTTGATATCAAGACCCTGTAAGCAATAATTTTTCTGTCAGTTATTAAAATGATTAGTAATTGAGTGTGAAAGGGATGATTGGTCATGCTCATTCATTCATATTTATTGTTGAGTCATTGTGCCCCATGAGGGAATACATGATGGATTAGATAACTCCTCTTCCCTAAGTAGTTCAGTTCAGTTCAGTTGCTTAGTCGTGTCTGACTCTTGGTGACCCCATGGACTGCAGTGCGCCAGGCTTCCTTGTCCATCACCAACTCCCAGAAATTTCTCAGACTCATGTCCATTAAGTCAGTGATGCCATCCAACGATCTTATCCTCTGTCATCCCCTTCTCTTCCAGCCTTCACTCTTTCCCAGAATCAGGGTCTTTTTCAGTGAGTCAGTTCTTTGCATCAGGTGGCCAAAGTATTGGAGTTTCAGCTTCAGCATCAGTCCTTCCAGTGAATATTCAGGACTGATTTCCTTTAGGACGGACTGGTTTGATCTCCTTGCAGTTGAAGAGTCCAAGGGACTCTCAAGAGTCTTCTCCAACACCACAGTTCAAAAACATCAATTGTTCATCACTCAGCATTCTTTATAGTCCAAATCTCCCATTCATACATGACTACTGGAAAAACCATAGCTTTGACTAGACAGACCTTTGTCGGCAAAGTCATGTCTCTGCTTTTTAATATACTGTCTAGGTTGGTCATAACTTTTCTTCCAAGAAGCAAGCACCTTTTAATTTCATGGCTTCAGTCACCATATGCAGTGATTTTGGAGTCCAAGAAAATAAAAGTCTCTCACTGTTTCCATTGTTTCCCCAGCTATTTGCCTTGGAGTGATGGGACTGGATGCCATGATCTTAATTATCTAAATGTTGAGTTTTAAACTAACTTTTTCATTCTCCTCTTTCACTTTCATCAAGAGGCTCTTTAGTTCTTCTCTTTCTGCCGTAAAGATGGTGTCATCTGCATGTCTGAGGTTGTTGATATTTCTCCTGGCAATCTTGATTCCAACTTGTGCTTCATCCAGCCCAGCATTTCGCATGATGTACTCTGCATATAAGTTAAATAAGCAGGGTGACAATATACAGCTTTGACGTACTCACTTCCCAATTTGGAACCATTCTGTTGTACCATGTCCAGTTCTAACTGTTGCTTCCTAACCTCCATACAGATTTCTCAGGGTTGGTATTCCCATCTCTTTGAGAATTTTCTACAGTTTGTTGTGGTCCACACAGTCAAAGGCTTTGGCATAGTCAGTAAAGTCGAAGTAGATGTTTTTCTTGAACTCTCTTGCTTTTGTGATGATCCAGCGGATGTTGGCAATTTGATCTGTGGTTCCTCAGGCTTTTCTAAATCTGGCTTGAACATTTGGAAGTTCTTGGTTCACATACTGTTGAAGCCTGGCTTGGAGAATTTTGAGCATTACTTTGCTAGCGTGTGAGATGAGTGCACTTATGCAGTAGTTTGAACATTGTTTGGGATTGCCTTTCTTTGAGATGGGAATGAAGTAGCAGATCATCAAAAATAATTTTGCATAATGATTAAGAATGATGTGTGCTTAGGTTCAGATCCCAGTTCCACCTGTGTGACCTTGAGCAGTTATTTAATCTCCTCGTGCTTCAGTTTTCTCATTGCTGATGTAATAGTAGTGTCTATCTCATAGAATTAAATAAGATAACAAATATAAAGTAGTTGGGACAGTGCCTGGCATCATCAAGAGTCACTGTATGTCAGTTTAAAAAAATTCATTGATTTGTTGAACACCTTTGGAGCTCCTGCCCTGCCCTAGACACTGCTGTAGTTACAAAGTAGGATGGGGGACATAATTCTTCTTTATAGAATTTAGCTGTTAGTTGGAATGTTAATTATCTCTTCCTTTATAGCAAATTACCCAGCACTTAGTGGCTTGAAACTATGATGGACATTACTTATCTCTCATTTTTGAGGTGGTTGAGAATTCAGGATCAGCTTGGCTGGATAATTCTATTCAGAGTCTATCATGATGCTACAGTTACAACATTGGCCAGAATTGCCATCATCTGAGGGCTTGACTGATGCTGGAAGATGCATTTCTGAGATGTCTCACTCATAAGAAAACTAAAAAGTTGGTTCTTCTTCACCTGGGTGTCTCCATGGCCCTTCTTGAGTGTCCTTACAATATGGTGGCTAGCTTTCCTTAGGGGAAGTGATCTAAGACACCAGACCAGAAACTGCAGTGAGGTTTGTGACATAACCTCAGAAGCCAAATACCATCACTTGTGCTATGTTCTGTCAGTCCCACAGCTCAGCTTTGATTCAATATGGGAGGGAACTATACACTCCTGGTTCAGTATAGAAGGAAATTATATATTCAGTATGACTTGGGTATCAGAAGGTGGGGATCCTTATTGGATGTCTTGGAGTCTGGATACCACAGTTGCAGACGAATAATCATGGGGAAAGTGCTGCAATGGAGATATACCATGCGGAGCTTCTTGTGACTACAGTCTTGTCAGGAAAGGAGGACGTGAAGATTGAGTTCAGTTTGAAGGAAAAGAAGACCTGTGTCTCAGTATGTTAAAAGGGAGTAACCAGGGCAGACAGAGCTGCAGGTGAAAATGAGCGTGATATACCTTGGAAGCTTGCAGGAGGTCTGTTGTCCTGGGGTAAAGGCTCTGATTGGGCAGGAACAAGAAGATAAATGTGGTGATGGATGTAGAAGAACTATACAAAAAATGTCTTAACTATACAAAAAGTGTCTAGATAACCATGATGGTGTGATCACTCATCTAGAGCCAGACATCCTGGAGTGCCAAGTGGGCCTTAGGAAGCATTAGTACAAACAAAGCTAGTGGAGAAAGTGGTAGTCACTCAGTCATATCCGACTCTTTGTGACCCTGTGGACTGTAGCCTGCCAGGCTCCTCTGTCCATGGAATTCTCCAGGCAGGAATACTGGAGTGGGTTACCATTTCCTTCTCCACGGGATCTTCCTGACCTAGGAATCAAACCTGGGTCTCCTGCATTGCAGGCAGATTCTTTACCATCTGAGCCATCAGGGAAGCCCTGACTATGTGGATTACAACAAATTGAAAATTGATGGGAATACCAGACCACCTGACCTGTCTCTTGAGAAACCTATATGCAGGTCAAGAAGCAACGGTTAGAACCAGACATGGAACAATGAACTGGTTCAGAATTGGAAAAGGAATACAACAAGGCTGTATACTATCACTCTGCTTATTTAACTTATATGCAGGGTACGTCATGCAAAATGTTGGGCTGGATGAATCACAAGCTGGAATCAAGATTGCCAAGAGAAATATCAACAGTGTCAGTTATGCAGATGATACCACTCTCATGGCAGAAAGTGAAGAGGAACTAAAGAGCTTCTTGATGAAGGTGAAAGAGGAGAGTGAAAAAGCTGGTTTAAAACTCAAGGTTCAAAAAACTAAGATTATGGTATTTTGCTCCATCACTTTATAGCAAATAGAAGGGGAAAAAGTGAGAGCAGTGACAGATTTTATTTTCTTGGGCTCAAAAATCATTGTGGATGGTGACTGCAGTCATGAAATTGAAAAACACTTGCTCCTTGGAAGGAAAGTTATGACAAACCTAGACAACATATTAAAAAACAGAGACATCACTTTGCCAACAAATATCTGTATAGTCAAAGCTTTGCTTTTACCAGCAGTTATATTCAGATGTGAGAATTGGACCCTAGAGAAGGCTGAGCACTGAAGAATTGGTGCTTTTGAGTTGGGGTGCTGGAGAAGACCCTTGAGTCCCTTGGACAGCAAGGAGATCAAACCAGTAAATCCTAAAGGAAATCAATCCAGAATATTCACTGGAAGGACTGATGCTGAAGCTCCAATACTTTGGCCACCTAACAGGAAGAACCATTTCATTGGAAAAGACCCTGATGCTGGGAAAGATCGAGGGCAAACAGATAAGGGGACGGCAGAGGATGAGATGATTAGATCGCATCGTCAGCTCAATGGACATGAATTTGAGCAAACACTGGAAAATAGTGAAGGACAGGGAAGCCTGGCATACTGTAGTCCATAAGGTCGCAAAGAGTTAAACACAGCTTAGCAACTGGACAACAACAACACTGACTTACCTATATGAGAATGATGTGATAGTTAAGACAAATTGTGACACCTCACACTCACAAATCAAAGAAAGTTATTTTACTTTCTTTAAGGATTTATTCTCTAAATACCTTTGTGGTATTTGGGATGCCTGAGCATCTGTCCATCCATCCATGTGTCCATTTATCCAACTGATATTTATTTGTTGCATTTGGACTATATGACAAATAGACTCTTACTAAGCTGACCAGCACAGTTTCTGTTTTGTACACACACACACACACACACACACACACACACACACACACACAGTTTTAGTGTAGTCTGCTTTACTTTTTCTTCATAGTACTAATCACTACTCAGCATTATGTTTCTTTTATGTTTATTGCTTGTGTTCATCTCTAGAATATAAACTCCAGGAACTTTGTGTTTCCATTATTATTTCTTCAGTGCTTAGAATATTGTTTGGCACATATTGGAGGCTCATTAATAATGTGATTGAATAAATGCAAGAGTGAGGTGAGGTGAAAGAAGTATGCAGAAGATGGTGTGGGTACCTAAGCTCAGGAAACATCCAGGTCTTCTCAGGCAGGGAAAGGAGGTGGTTAGAGAAAGCTTTGTGGAGTATTTGCTCTACAAATTGAGCTTGCTAGATGGATGATCTGAGAATGAGCATTGAAGATAGAGGAGCTCTTTACAAGCAAAAGGGTGGAAGTATATGTGAATGTGATTCCCAGGTCAAGATAATGCTTATTTCTTTTTATGAGGTTTGTGAAACCAAAAGTATAATTACAAGGTAAGAACAGTATCTTCCAGTAGATGCTTAAAAAAAAATTTATACCTCCTCCATTCATTTCTTCTATCCACTACTCCCCATCCCTGGAAATCACCAAACTGTTCTCTGTGAGTCTTTGCTTGCTTTTTCTTTTATATTTTTTGATTCCACGTATAAGAAAGATCATGCAGGGTTGTCTTTCTCTGTCTGACTTATTTTGGTGTCATGGTACCCTCTAGGTCCATCCGTGTTGTTTCAAATGTCAAGGTTTCATCCTTTTTAAATGGCTAATTAATATTCTTAAATATTCAATTTCTTTATCCTTTCATCCATTGATAGACACTTAGATTTTTCCCACATCTTGGCTGTTGTAAATAATGCTGCANATAAGGTCGCAAAGAGTTAAACACAGCTTAGCAACTGGACAACAACAACACTGACTTACCTATATGAGAATGATGTGATAGTTAAGACAAATTGTGACATCTCACACTCACAAATCAAAGAAAGTTATTTTACTTTCTTTAAGGATTTATTCTCTAAATACCATGTTGGCTGTTGTAAATAATGCTACGGTGAACATGGGGATGCCTATATCTTTTCAAGTTAGTGTTCTTGTTTTCTTTGAATTCATACCCCAAAGTGGAATTGCTGGATCCTGTGGTACTTATGAGTACGGGCTGAACCTTGTTGCTGGGAGTGTGAATGGTTACAGTTTTTTCTACCTGACTTTAGCAGTATGCTGACACTTGGATTCAGCAAGTCCGCTGCTAGGACTCGACTTTATAGCTATCCTTGCACATGTGTCCATGGCTCCCTGGGCAGGCACAAGGACCTTCCATAGTCTTTCATGGTGGCTGTACTAGTTACACTCCCACCAAGAGTGCACAAAGATTCCCTTTTCTCCACATCCTTGCCAACATTTATTTCTTGACTTTTTGATGAAAGCCATTCTAACAGGTATGAGGTGACACCTCATTGTAATTTTTATTTGCATTTCCCTGACGATTAATGATGTTGAGCATCTTTTCACGTACCTGTTGAGCCTGTATATGTCTTTTTTGAAAAAATGTCTAGATAGAGCTGCCATTTTAAAAATTGGATTGATTTTTTTTGTTGTTGTTATTGAGTTGTATGAGTTCTTTATATATTTTGGATATTAGTCACTTATCAGATATGTGATCTGCAGTTTTTTATCTTGTTAAGTATGTTGCTTTTTCGTTTTCTGGTGGTTTCCTTTGCTGTGCAGAGCTTTTTCATATGACATAGTCCTACTTATTTATTTTCACTTTTGTTGCTTTTGGAATCAAATTGAAAAAATCATTGCCAAGACCTGTGTCAAAGAACATATAACCCATGTTTTCTATAGGTGTTTCATGGTTTCAGGTTTTACATTCAAGTCCTTAATCCATTGTGTTACTTTTTCTGTANAGCTTTTTCATATGACATAGTCCTACTTATTTATTTTCACTTTTGTTGCTTTTGGAATCAAATTGAAAAAATCATTGCCAAGACCTGTGTCAAAGAACATATAACCCATGTTTTCTATAGGTGTTTCATGGTTTCAGGTTTTACATTCAAGTCCTTAATCCATTGTGTTACTTTTTCTGTATGGTGTAACATAGTGGTCCAGTTTCATTGTTTTGCATGTGGCTGTCCAGTTTTCCCGACATCATTTATTGAAGAGGTTGTACTTTCCTCTGTATATTCTTTTTAAAAAATAGGTAATACTGGAGTGGGTTGCCATTTCCTTCTCCAGGGAATCTTCCCAACCCAGAGCTGAATGAACCTGTGTCTCCTGCCTGCAGGCGGATTCTTTAGCGTCTGAGCCACCAGGGCCTCCCTGGTATTTATTTATTTGGTTGTGTCGGGCCTTAGTTGCAGCACACAGACTCTCTAGTTGCAGAGCACAGGCTCAGTTGCTCCTCAGCATGTGAGGTCTTAGTTCCTCGATCAGGGACTGAACTCATGTCCCCCTGCAAGGTGAACTTTTAACCACTGGACCACCAGGGAAATCCCCCCACTGTATATTCTTGACTCCCTTGTCATAAACTGATTGACCATATATGCAGGGGTTTGTTTCTGGGTTTTCTATTCTGTTCCATTGACCAGTGTGTCTGCTTTTATGCCAGAATTTTATTATTATAGCTTTGTGCTTTAGTTTGGAATTAGAGATTGTGATATTTCCAACTCTGTTCTTTTTCAAGATTGCTTTGGCTATTTGGGTCGTTGTTTTTTTCTTAGGACTATTTGTTCTGTTTATTTGGGAAGTGCCATTGGAATTTTGATCAAGATTGCACTGAATTTATAGATTGCTTTGGGTACATTTGCTTTATACATTGCTTTGGACATTTTAACAGGATTGCTTTTCCCAGTTCATGGACACAGAATATTTTTCCATTTGTTTGTGTCTTCTTCAATTTCTTTCATTATTGTATTGTAGTTTTCAATGTATAGGTCTTTTTTTTTTTTTTTAGTTTAAGTAACATTTTATTATTCTAACTTATAATAATAATGGTGATTGATCCATTACTCCAATATCCTAAAGAAAATCTCTAAATATGTGATACATGTATTTAGAAACTCCTTCAGTAGCTGTAGAAATACAGACATGTGATAACTGAACATATTATTGATGGAACAGAGATTACTAGTACTCTGTGTTCCCAATGTATAGATCTTTTACCTTCTTGGTTAAATTTATTCCTAGATATTTTATTCTTTTTGATGCAATAAGGAATGTGATTGTTTTCTTTATTTCTCTCTCTGATAGTTTGTTACTAGTATATAAAAATGCAACAGATTTTTGTGTTGATTTGTATCCTGAAATTTAACTGAATTCATTTGCTAGTCATAACTGGGTTTTGATGATGTCTTTAGGGTTTTCTGTATAGTAGGGTATCTGCCAATGGTGACAGTTTTACTTCTTCTTTTCCAGTTTGGATGCTTTTTATTTTTCTTGCTTAATTGCTCTGGAAAGGACTTATTTTTATATAATGTGATCTCTATAATTGTATAGTATCCTCTTTTTAAAAAGCACATCAAAGGAGGCATCATTTGCAGAAATTTCTGAACCTAAAACTCCACTGCTCCTGCTGCTGCTAAGTTGCTTCAGTCGTGTCCGACTCTGTGTGACCCCATAGACGGCAGCCCACCAGGCTCCTCCGTCCCTGGGATTCTCCAGGCAAAAACACTGGAATGGGTTGCCATTTCCTTCTCCAATGCATGAAAGTGAAAAGTGAAAGTGAAGTTGCTCAGTCGTGCCCAACTCTTAGTGACCCCATGGACGGCAGCCTACCAGGCTCCTCCGTCCATGGGATTTTCCAGGCAAGAATGCTGGAGTGGGGTGCCATTACCTTCTCCTAAAACTCTACTAGTTGATAGATATTCTTGTACTGTGGCTATAAATGAAACACAAATACCAGACTTGCATGTCCTTCCTATTATTGAGTTTTTTCCTCAGTACTGTATGCATTTATCTTTTAAAATATATTTCCTTGCTGCAGTGGTGATACCTTTAGTTTCCCCTGTAAACTTGACCTGAGATGTGGTTTTTGGCATCTCTGTTGACTTGAAGATTTTTTTATGTGACGTTGGTACTAGATAGAGCCACAGCTGAGAATATTTTACAGTGGAGGAGGTTGCAGATCTGTGATGAGGGTAGGTTGAGTTAGATGTTATTTATACTACTGTACTGTAGGACCAACTTGAGATTTTTAGGTTATTATTTTCCCAGTCTTCTTCAGTGTAGAAATGTTAGCATGCCTGGAGGATGCTTTCTTATGGCCCCTGCTTGTCCCTTGTCGATGAATTTCAGAAAACAGCTGTGCAGAGAAGATTGAAACAGTTGTAGAGTTCCAGGTTCTACTGCATTTATGAAATTTGCCTCGGTGGCCACCGTGTTCAGGTAATCTGAAAGGATGAATACCTTTGAGAAACATTTCAAACGAAGCAACTTGGCCCCAGGGATTTTCTCTGGTCCCCGTTTTTTTTTTTTCTTAGGGTAACTTTGATTTTTTTTTTTTCTAGTTATCTGCCTCTGCTCACACTTAGCAATGTAAATGTTCAGTATCAAAGAATAAGCCTTAAAGGATACAGAAGCAATTAACTTTTGGATCTACTGAAAAATTGGAACTCAAATTCAATCTTAAATTGGACGAAAAAGTTAACAGTAATTGTGTCTGGATGATATGAATAGAGGTATTTTTCCTTCTTTCTGCTTTCATTTCACCCTCACAGATTAAAAAATGAGCGTGTACTATGATTTTACAGTGGGTTTAAAGCCAAGACACTTTTTGGACAATTTCCTTTTCAACACTTGCACGATATGCAATCTCTAGACATTGTTTTTGCAAAATGGATCCTGTTTCTCCCTCTTTTCCCTCCTCAGAGCTCACTTTTCAATGTCAGTAAAAGTGGATTGAATGAGGGCTTCAAATGGCAGAAGAGGATTCTCATTTATTGACTAAAATTTGCCTGGGGAAGCTTAGCAGGGCAAGGCAGAGACAAGCAAATGAGACTGCTGGGTCATCGGAGGCTGTGGTGAGCCACTGTGGAGGAGACATTTATTCCCATCCCACACCACTCAGTTACTGTCAAGGAAGTTCAGAAATGACCATTTTTTCTGTGTGTGATTCTCTGTTGCTGGTCACTGGGTAGTTTTGCCCTGGCATGGATCTGCCAGTCTGCCGATGTGCCTTTCAGCAGGTGCTTTTGAAAAACTGTCTCCTGACCTCACCCTCTGAAATCATGGCCACATTTTCCTCCCACCAAAGTCACAAACGTCAGGTGGTTTGTGAGCACATGCTCTCTGCCTGACCTAGGGTAACCATATAATTCTGTGTTACATCAGATGAAGTCCTACTCTGAAATTAAAAAAAAAAAAGTGGATTTGAGCAAAGTATAAAAGCCTTGAAAACAGTTCCTAAATATTTGACTGACTCACCAATTTTCAACTCTGATGCTTGATTCCTGCACACACAGGTGACAGATGAAAGCACACTCAGGTGACAGATGAAATCAGCCTTCCAGCCAACCCACCAGCAGTAATATATCACTGTTTGTCTTGAGCAAGTGACTGTTTGCAAAGCTGCTTAAGTGGCTTCATGGTGATGCATCTTAATGGTACACTTGTAGCATTTTCTTGGGTGAGGATTTCAGAGATCATGCAGGGAGTCTGATAACTGGATACTTCATCACGTTATAACCTCAGGAACTGAGGACCAATAAATATCAGAAAATCCCCTGATACACAACCACTTGGGATGAAAACGAGCAAGAACTAGACTTTCAATCCTGGCCTGATCAAAGAAACCATCCTTAGAAAGCCCGGAGGGGAGCTCTCTGTGCCATTTCTGAGTTAGAGTCTGTGGTTCTTTGCTCATGTGCAATCACAAAGATCTCCAGCCCTGCAGAGTCTGAATGGTACATCCCTGATTTCTGTTTTCCTGAAGTATACTGGAAAGATTATAACAAACTCTCCAAGGGTGAGTTCTTGAACTTCGAAAATACAGAACTGGCGCCTTCACAAAGAAACAGGTGTCCTTGACCCTGCTGTCCTTGACTACATGATGAAGAAACTGGACCTCAACTGATGGGCAGCTACTGCTACTGCTGCTAAGTCGCATCAGTCATGTCCGACTCTGTGCGACCCCATAGACGGCAGCCCACCAGGCTCCCCCGTCCCTGGGATTCTCCAGACAAGAACACTGGAGTGGGTTGCCATTTCCTTCTCTAATGCATGAAAGTGAAAAGTGAAAGTGAAGTCGCTCAGTCGTGTCCGACTCTTAGCGACCCCATGGACTGCAGCCTTCCAGGCTCCTCCATCCATGGGATTTTCCAGGCAAGAGGACTGGAGTGGGGTGCCATCGCCTTCTCCTGATGGGCAGCTAGAGTTCCAAGAATTTCTTAATCTTATTGGTGGTGTAGCTGAACCTTGTCTTGACTCCTTCCTCCATCATGCATGGCTATTCCTACAAGCAAATCTGAGGAGCCCTGTGGCCTGGTCTCTAAACTAGCCCCGCTTTCATTTTGCATCCCAATCTGAATTTATTCTTCACAGGCTACACTAACCCTGAGCCCAGCACACGTACTACTCCATGCCAGGCACTCCTTCTGGTAGTAATAAGACAATGTAGTTTTTATAAAAGTTCTTTTTCATGAAATATAGTTGAATTATCATGCGAAGAGTTGACTCATTGAAAAAGACTCTGATGCTGGGAGGGATTGGGGGCAGGAGGAGAAGGGAATGCCAGAGGATGAGATGGCTGGATGGCATCACTGACTCGATGGACGTGAGTCTGAGTGAACTCTGGGAGTTGGTGATGGACAGGGAGGCCTGGCATGCTGCGATTCATGGGGTCTCAAAGAGCTGGACACAACTGAGCGACTGAACTGAACTGAACTGATAATATTGTGTTAATTATTGCTGTACAGCAAAGTGAATCAGTTATACATATATATATTTATATATATATACATATACATTCTTTTTCATTATGGTTTATCATAGGATATTGAATATAGTTCCTTGTGCTATATAGTGGAACCTTGTTGTTTATCCATTCTGTATATACCAGTTTGTATCTGCTAATTCCATCTTCCCAATCCATCCCTTCCGCATACTCCCTTGGCAACCACCAGTCTGTACTCTATGTCCCTGATTCTGTTCCTGTTTTATAGAGAGGTTCATTTGTGTCGTATTTTATATTACACATACAAGTGATACCATATGTATTTGTCTTTCTGATTTACTTCCCTTAGCATGATAATTTATAGTTGCATCCACGTTGCTGCAAATGCATTGTCTTGCTCTTTTTATGGCTGAGTAGCGGCAGCAGCAGCAGCATTCCATTGTATGTATGCACCATATCTTTATCCATCCATCCATAGATGAACATTCAGGTTGTTTCCGTGTCTTGGCTATTGTAAATAATGCTGCTATGAACATAGGGGTGCATATGTCTTTTTAAATTATAGTTTTGTCTGGATATACGCCCAGGAGTGGGATTCCTGGGTCATGTGGTAATTCCATTTTTTAAAGTTTTCTGAGGAACCTCCATACTGTTTTCTACAGTGGCTGCACCATTTCCACCAACAGTGTGGGAAGCTCCCTTTTCTCACACCCTCTTCAGCATTTATTTGTAGACTTTTCAATGATGGCCATTCTGACTGGCATGTGGTAGTACCTTGATAATGTAGTTTTTATGCACACAGACACAGATACACACACACTCAAATGCTCAGGTTTATAGGTGAGTCATTAAATTTCTCCCCAAATTGTCTTTCTAAAAAATTTTTATTTATTTATTTTAATTGGAGGCTAATTACTTTACAATATTGTGGTGGTTTTTCCGTACATTGACGTGAATCAGCCACGATGTATACGTGTCTCCCCATCCTGAAACCCCCTCCCACCTCCCTCCCTATCCCATCCCTCTGGGTTGTCCCAGTGCACTGGCTTTGAGTGCCCTGTTTCATGCACCAAACTTGGATTGGTCATCTGTTTCACATATGGTAATATACATGTTTCAATGCTATCGTCTCAAATCATCCCACCCTCGTCTTCTCCCACAGAGTCCAAAAGTTTGTTCTTTACCTCTGAGTCTCTTCTGCTTATAGTCTTGCATATAGGGTCAGTTGGCATATTTCTAAATCCCATATATATGCATTCATACACTATATTGGTGTTTTTCTTTCTGACTTACTTCACCCTGTATAATAGGCTCCAGTTTCATCCACCTCATTAGAACTGACTTAAATACATTCTTTTTAATGGCTGAGTAATATTGCATTGTGTATATGTACCATAACTTCCTTATTTATTTGTCTGCTGATGGACATCTAGGTTGCTTCTGTGTCCTGGCTATTGTAAACAGTGCTGTGATGAACATTGGGGTACACGTGTCTCTTTCAATTCTGGTTTCCTCAGTGTATATGCCCAGCAATGGGATTGCTGGGTCATATGGCAGTTCTGTTTACAATTTTTAAAGGAATCTCCACACTGTTCTCCATAGTGGCCGTCCTAGTTTGGATTCCCACCAACAGTGTAAGTGTTCCCTTTTCTCCACACCCTCTCCAGCATTTATTGTTTGTAGACTTTTTGATGGTAGCCATTCTGACTGGCGTGAGATGGGACCTCATTGTGGCTTTGATTTGCATTTCTCTGATAATGAGTGATGTTGAGCATCTTTTCATGTGTTCCAACAGTTGTCTTTTGAAGGGCCTACTATGTGCAATTCACTGAGGATTCAAAAAGGAAGAAGACATGAATTTTTTTCTCAAGGAATTCATAGCCTTAGCTGGGCAGATTGGACTCCAATGCAAATAGATTTTACAAAGTTGAAAGTGCAAATTACTCCAGGGAAGGAATAAAATGTTATGAGCTCAACTCTTGACTGTTTACTATAGGACAACATAAACAACCAACCTGGATATATTTATAAGCATTCACAGCCACATAAAAAAGCATGTTTATTTTCCTGAAGCTTCTCTAATGTATTTCCATTTTCTCCAACATTATTTCTATTTATTGCACACACTTGGTAAATTTTTCATTGTGTATAAATGTCATTAAATTCTGCTCACTTGCTACTCTTGAGTTAATTTGTTTGCTTTGTGGTTGAAGGGTTTATGAGGAATGGTTCTACTCTTGTCTGGAAGAAAATATAAATGTCTCACTTGTGAAAACTCCTCATCCTCTTTTATCTTCATGTCAGCTGTGTTTCCTTAGAAGCAGTAGACTGAACTTCTCTCCAGAACTTTCCCAGCTTTGAGAACTTAACTAGACAATCTGAAAAAAAAAAAAAAAAAACCTCAAAAACAAGAACCTTCTCCCCCCTTGTCCAAACAGCCAGCTCCTGCTTCCTTGCCACTCTTTTCGGCTTTGTTGGGGCTCTCGTAGAGTTCAAGAGCAAATAGCTATCACTTTTTCAGTGTTTTCCATGTCCAAGGCATTTCCCCTGAATTCTCTCATGATATCAGATGAAGAATCTGAGGCCAAGAAATCACGTGGTTTCACTAAGATCACATAGCTATAATTTGGAACCCAAAACCTAACTCCAAAAGTTGTTGCTTTTCCCATTGTGCTATGGAACTTTGTTTTTGTTGTGATGGGTCTTTGTTGTGATGCAGGGGCTCAGTAGTGGCAACATGAGGGCTTCCCTAGTTGTGGCCCACAAGCTTATTAGTTGCTCTGTGGCATATGAGATCTTATTTCCCCAACCAGAGATTGAACCCTCGTCCCCTGCACTTGAAGGTGGATTTTAATCACTGGACCATCAGGGAAGTCCCATGGCATGCTACTTCTAAGCCAAAGATCCCAATAGAGAGACGATGTCCTTTACTCCAAGGGAAAAAAAAGAAAACAAAAACTCAGCAACCAATAGACTTTAAAGATAGTCTTCAATTACCCAGATCTCTCATATTGATAATCCCTTTATTGTCCTGCCCTCCTCATATCCAAGAAGTAGGTGTGAACTGGGAAGAAATAACAGGAAAAGGAGGTATCCATCATAACCACCTCACTGAAGCAGGGAAATTTGTTTTGCCTTTTTTTCCAACACTACAAATCCCATGGTGATTGGCTGTTGATGAGCTCATTTTACCCCCTAGTTCAGCCTGTGGGGTGTTTCACTGGGGCCTCTCACCCTCCTCTGTGTGTCTTTTGCCCGGCTGTGGATCTTCGTGCTTTGCAGGAAGCTGAATGCTGGGGTGAGTGAGGTAGGTTGTGGGGCCAGTGCCTCTGTCTAATCTTTAAGAAGCAGGAGTTTTTCTTACTGACTCAGACCTGGCCAGGATGTACTCATGCTGAAGCTTAAAAAGGAATCTTTCCAGCTGGACTCACACTTTTGAGATTCTACTGATGACTGTATTTCCTGGGAAGCCACATGTGTTTTTTAGTAGCTCACATAGTCTATAGCACTGCTCTTTCAGGTAGAAGCTGGATCCTTGTAAATGTCACAGGAGAGATGAAGAAAACAAGATACTGAGAGTGTCAGTGAATTGCAGAGCTGTGAAAATTTGAGATTTGGGGAATGAGTCAGATTATTTCTGGAAAAGACATCTGCAAGGATGAGCGAGGTTGGGGAGTGTCTCTTAAATTTTTCTGGAGAGGGTTTTAGTTTTATCTTCCTCCCGATTTGGGGATTACTGGCAAGGGTAGAGAATGGAGGTTAAGAGTTATTGATTAAAGTAAGACTTGCAGGGGGAGCTTCTGGTTCATTGTAGGTTCAAATGTGACTCAGCAATGTGATATGGCTGGCTGAGAGAGCTGAGTCACTCTCAGGGCACCTCAATAGAAATATGATATCTTGAATCAGAGATGTGATTGTTCCCCCTATTTGCAGATACTGGGGTGGTGCTCCTCGAGTACTGGGTTCATTTCTGGAATTTCAATTCTGTTTTGTCTAGGAAATTCTAGAATCTTTCTGAGTCACTTTTCTGAGCTCAAAAAACAAGAAATGTCAGAGGTGAACAGACATCTGATTTAGTCAGGAATATAATTGAATATAGCCAAGTGGAGTAAGTTTCAACTTAAATTTCAGGCTAATCAGATAAAAATAGCTAAGAAATATTAATATTTAATCACATCAGCGGTTTCTGCTTTGAGTTATGTTTAACTTTGAAAACCATTTTTATTGTGCTTAAGCTTTATGAAAATAAACTCAAAAGTAAAATACAATATTAGTTCATTCAACATCCAGTTGATCCTTTCTTAGTGGATAGTGCCGGGAAAAATATTGTAAGGAATGCAAAGAAGAATAACACATTCTGTCCTCCCTCTTTCCCTTTACCAAAAATGTTTATGTGCTATTTGGGGAAACAAGTAATACTGAATAAAAAGTTAAATAACAAAGGCAAGAACAAGATTTCTTCCAACAGAAAACTAAGACCCGACCTGTCTGTAGTAGCTATTATGCAAGCTCTCTGCCTGGAATCAAGAAGTAAGCAGAAGAGGCTCTGAGCTGTGAATTAGACATCAAGAGGTTCTGGCATTAAAACTTAAGTTTACTGAGTATAAACAGTCATACCCTTGTTCATACCCTAACTATCCTTAATTTACAAACATTTCTAACTCCAGGTCTACCATCCTTGCAATATTAGCAAATCAGGCAGCAATTGAAATGGGAAAAGAGGCCATCATCACATAGGCAACTACCTTTTGGAAACAAGGTAGCCAATAAATAAATACAGGCAGACACCCTGACAGTAATAGGGCTTGACATTGACAGCTAGGCAACAACATGTGACAGAAGGCTATAAAAATCTCTGACTGGGGTGGGGTTCAGAAGCCCCACTGAGCACAGTGACCCTGAGAGCTTCATTGAATTAAGGTGCATTATAGTAATTGATGTGTTTCTTCTGAGTCTGATAGCCTGTGTTCGTGACCATGACCCTGAGGCCTGCAGGAAAGATTCAGTTATGCTCAGGAGATGCTGTTTAAGAAGGTATGTGAGTACAGTGTATTTTTTTCTTAAATCAGTTTAGAAAGACATTTTTTCTGTCTAAAGCAGTGGTATTGTAATAGAAAAATATTTTTTAAAAAGAAAGAAATAAGACAAAAAGGAATTGCTGCTTTAAAAAAAAAAGTTGGAAAAAACCATTTGACAAAGTGAAGGTTTAGTGATTGCTGATTAATCTTCCAGAAAACCTAGTCAGCCACAAGGACTCATTCTCCAAGGAAGTTCTCTGGATTGCCAACAATAATAAATGCTATAGAACTGAGCCGTCTAATAAAATGACAGCCACAGTTACATATGACTGTTTATACTTAAATAACATTAAGGATTCGGTGCTTCAGTTGCATCAGCCATATCTCAGGTGCTCCCTGGCCACTTGTGATGAGTAGCTAACATATTGGACAGTATGGATTTAAAAATATTTCTATCACTAAAGAAGATTCTTTTAATCATCACTGCCATAGAATGTCAGGAGGAAACGAGGCTTCATATGAGGATTAAAGCAATCATATTGACACCTTTCAGTATTAGTTTCTCGTTTGGCTTTGGTGTTTGTGTATTTCAACTAAAGCTTCATTGCAGGAAGTTAGGTTAGGTTTGATTCTGTTAGAATTAGTCAGAAGAACCCTGTATCTGAAATGATTTCATGGGTATGATGCTTTTGCCTAGGTTTAGAGGCAGCTAGATAAGTTTTTTGAAAATATGATGTTTCTGCAAGTCCTTTTTCTAAATGCACAGAAGGTTCTAGAAAAATCACAGAGTCACAAGCCTCTTGGTTAATTCCATGCTAAGTAATTGGTGTATTTATCTTAATTTTTAAAGAGTTAGTCTGCAGGATATATATTAGAAGTAGTAGGGAAAAAAATCTCAGCCAGCTCTTCCAAATAGACTTTAGGGAGCAAAATTACTTCTTCACAAGTGTGTTCAGCCACAACACTATCATGTTTTAAATCACCTGAGAAGGAAATGTTCACCAGCTCACTAGTGGTCCAGTCTGTGAGTGATGGTCATGATAAAGAATACATCTCTTAGGAAAAGCAGAAGACCAGTAAATTATGGGAAAGATAAAGGTATTCAATTACAGGTCAAAGGGGTTCCTCTTTAGCTGACTAACAGTTGTCATGATATATGTGGATTTAAAACAGAGGAGAAATTAAAGTCAGTTTAATACGTAACTTATAATTTGAGCAGGGAACAAAAGATAGAGAATAAAACTCAAGTTGATGACCTAATTTATTTTTTCCCCAAGGGCAGCTAATGATGTGTTGGAGGTGGGGTCATGAGAATATTGTAATGTCCACGCAGGCCTTTAGCAACTTAGGTATTTTATACATGTGAGTTCATGAAAACCTACTGGTTTATTGAATGTTGTGAACTTGGTGGGGCATGAAACAACTTTGCTCTTTGTTGTATCCCTTAACTTTCGAGACACTCTCAGGTGATACGCCAGTAGTCACCTTTCCCGTGCATTAAAAATGTCCACCCATAGCCTGGATGGGAAGGGAGTTTGGGAGGACAATGGATACACATATATGTATAGCTGAGTCTCTTAACTCTTCACCTGACACTGTCACATCACAACCTTGTTATCATCTATACCCCAATATAAAATAAAAAGTTAAAAAAAGTGTCCACCCAATGTAATATCAAAATCCAATTAAAATTTTTTTAAGTCCTATGGATTAATCTCGAAAGTATACAAGCAGCTCATGCAGCTTAATACCAGAAAAATAACCCAATCAAAAAATGGGTCAAAGAACTAAACAGACATTTCTCCAAAGAAGACATACAGATGGCTAACAAACACATGAAAAGATGCTCAACGTCACTCATTATCAGAGAAATGCAAATCAAAGCCACAATGAGGTCCCATCTCATGCCAGTCAGAATGGCTCCCATCAAAAAGTCTACAAACTAAATGCTGGAGAGGGTGTGGAGAAAAGGGAACCCTTTTACAGTGTTGGTAGGAATGGAAACTAGTACAGCCACTATGGAGAACAGTGTAGAGATTCCTTAAAAAACTGGAAATAGAACTGCCATATGACCCAGCAATCCCACTGCTGGACATACACACCATGGAAACCAGAATTTAAAGAGACATGTGTACCCCAACGTTCATTACAGCACTGTTTACAACAGCTAGATGTCCATCAGCAGATAAATGGATAAGAAAGTTGTGGTACATATACACAATGGAATATTTCTCAGTTATTAAAAAGAACACATTTGAGTCAGTTCAAATGAGATGGGCGAAACTGGAGCCTATTATACAGAGTGAAGTAAATCAGAAAGAAAAACACCAACACAGTATATTAATGCATCTATTTGGGATTTAGAAAGATTGAAACTATGACCCTGTATGCAAGAGAACAAAAGCGACACAGCTATAAAGAACAGACTTTTGGACTTTGTGGGAGAAGGTGAGGGTGGGATGATTTGAGAGAATAGCATTGAAACACGTATATTACCATATGTGAAACAGATGACCAGTCCAAGTTTGGTGCATGAAACAGGGCACTCAAAGCCAGTACACTGGGATAACCCAGGGGGATGGGCTGAGGAGGGAGGTGGTGGGGTTCAGGCTGGGTGGACACATGTACACCCATGGCTGATTCACGTCAATGTATAGAAAAACCACCACAATATTGTAATTAGGTTTCAATTAAAGTTAATTAATTAAAAAAAAGCAAAAACACTTACCCAGTTTAAAAACTTCTCCCCACCTCCAGCTCAGGCCTTCTTTGGTCTTCCCTTTTGGGGAGAAACCAAATTGGTTTCATGTCTACTTCCTGCTCCCCCATATCCATCCATTAGCTGCTGTAGTAAGAGGGTTGGTGGAGGGCAGGGAGAGAGTCAAGGATCAAGAACAAGGAACAGTCTTACCTGGTATTGTGGTTTGATACAGAACCTTCTGAGTTTGCAGAAATACAATTGTTGGCTCATCGTAAGGTACTTTTGAGGATTCTCTGGGCTCCGCCATTGCTGAATTTTCTCATTTCTCCAAGTGAGAACAGAACTTCAGTCCCCTCTCCAGGGGAGGCCGTGGGGTGTGTTGAAATACACAGCACACTGATAACTCTTGCCGTAGAAAATATCTTTGCCCCTCCCCTCAATGAATTCTTCCTTCTCCTTTAAAAAGCCTAGAGGTGGGTAGTGGGCTCAAGCTGGCAGAACTGGCAACTCAGTCTCTTGGCCAGTCCTGCCAATGTGATCCAAGATATGAGAGTTCTTAACATCTCTTAAATGGTTTTACCTGTGAGCCTCAACAACCTGACACCACAGAATAAGTGGTCTTTAACATCCTGTTATAAAAGCACCTGGACCTCTCAGCCAGGAGGAGGCCTAGTTCAATGAACATCTTAGCTGTGAGCCCTGATTGCCATATACTTGGTAATGAACCCAGGAATCTAGAACATTTCAGTTTAATGTGACCGTTGCTCACAAGGCTCTATGTCTCTGTTGGGGGAAGTGAAGTGAAAGTCGCTCAGTTGTGTCTGACTCTTTGTGACCCCATGGACTATACAGTCCATGGAGTTCTCCAGGTCAGAACACTGGAATGGATAGCCGTTCCCTTTTCCAGGGGATCTTCCCAGCCCAGGGACTGAACCCAGGTCTCCCACATTGCAGGTGGATTGTTTACCAGCTGAGCCACAAGGGAAGACAGATAAACACAAGTTCAGTGTATATCATAGATATTCCACGCTCATCTAGGGTTTTCTACAGCCTTCATTAATAAGCACTTACAGAACCTATTGGATTTGTGGGGAGGGGAGGGGCAGATAATCAAGGATGACTTCCTGGGGGCGGTAATCTCTCTTGAGCTAGGTTTTGAAAGAGGAATAGGATCTGACTGCAGAGATGAGTGGAACCATCCTTAGGCCTGGGCCTATTCTGACCCTCTGCAGTCTGCATGTCTCCAGGGGGCAGGGCCTATGTGGGCCAAGGAGCCATGCCCTCCCTTCTAGAATCTACAATCTACATCATGCTCTGTATACCCAAACCCTGGAATTCCCTGTCCACATCTGCCTCCGTGGCCTGTGTGGGCCTCATTCCCCACCTCCCACCAGCAGTCCATAACCTCAGTGTGTGCACCCATAAGCCTAAGAGATGACAAAGAGATGTGGCTGAGATAGAAGCAGTTTTATGCACAGCCCAGCATTTCTGTTAGCACGAGGTCCCTTGTGCTGTGGGATGGAGCTGAGAGTGAGAAAAGAAAGTGGGCTGGGTGAGGACCAAGGGCCAAAGACTAGAGTGAGAATTTTGTATTTGAGGCTGAGCTTGAGGTCATTATGAAGGAATCAATAACAAGATTGGATAGACTATACTTCATTTAATAACTCATCAGCTTGATTTATAACTTTTAAATATTTACATTTATGGCCTGCAGGCCTCCGTTTGTATTCCTGTCCCAGGTTCTGCAAATGTTAGGAGTGGGAGTGAAGGCAAGCGCATTAATTAGGGCGGTTGGATGGCATCAGGTCCTCGGAGATAGAAGATAGTTCTAGATTAATTAGGAAAGAATCCTAATTAGGAAGAGATCCAAGAATCAGATGAATTTTAGGTGAAGCCTGCAATTAAAGGAAGACTCAATTTGGTGACTGAGGACTGGGCTGCAGGCAGGGAGGCGAGGGTATCTGAGAGCAGCTGTGTCAAAGTGCGCTTGCCGTGGATGCTTCCAGATGCTGCCCGGACCAGAGCTGGACCTGGGAATAATCACTGCTTGGCAGCTTGATGGTTGACTCTGTTTGCAGGACGTGTAGTATTCAGAACACAGACATCTGTAAAATGGTGATCTAGGAAAAAAGGGTGATCTAAGAAGAGAAAGGGCAGGTGGCCCTATCCAGGTGTGTTTATCACAACGATGATAAATGCATATCACCGAGATGGTGCTGAGCAAGTGGCAGGAGTCACTGTGCTGATGTGGTCGGGCTGAGAGCTACAGGTAACAACTGTGCTGGGCTTTTGTCCCCCACGGGGAGCTCTGTGTATTGGGTTGGTCAAAATGTTCATTCCAGTTTTTCCAAAAGATGTTACAGAAAAGAAAAAGTGAAATTTTTGGCCAACCCAATAGATTTAGGAAAGCGTAGGAGAAGGCAGTGGCACCCCACTCCAGTACTCTTGCCTGGAAAATCCCATGGACAGAGGAGCCTGGTGGGCTGCAGTCCATGGGGTCGCTAAGAGTCGGACACGACTAAGCAACTTCCCTTTCACTTTTCACTTTCATGCACTGGAGAAGGAAATGGCAACCCACTCCAGTGTTCTTGCCTGGAGAATCCGAGGGACGGGGAGCCTGGTGGGCTGCCGTCTATGGGGTCGCACAGAGTCAGACACGACTGAAGCGACTTAGCAGCAGCAGCAGCAGCAGAATTAGTAGGGTTAAACTTGAGAGCACAAAACTTGGAATTTGGGAAATGGAGGGATCTGAAAGTGACAGCTAGGATGGTGGGAGTGGCAGGATGAGGAGTTTCAAGCTTTTAAACAACATGTTTATTGCTAACATTGCATTTTATAATCCCCAATTCCCCAGTTTTGATTGCAGTTGCCAGCTGCTAAGAGATAGGCTTTTTTTTTAATGGGCTGCATTTATAAATTTGGGCGTTTGGGTGCTGGTGGAGCAGCAGCCAAATTGATAATAGTGTGAAAGGACACTGGGCTTCACACATTTAGCTCAGACACAGCGATTACTAACCTTGTTGGCGGGAGGCGGGAGGTAGGAAGCCACGTCTATCTTCATTTGGATTGTACTCTGACTCCAGCCATCAGAGGTCTGCTTCCTCCATGGGCGTCTGCGTGTGTGTGTGTGTGTGTGTGTGTGTGTGTGTGTGTGTGTGGGTGTGTGTGTGTGTGTTGGGGAGAGGAGGCGGGACGACAGGCCTGTGTGAAGGGTGGTTTGTGTCACCTCCTTTGGAAATGATCGTATACATTTGGAGCCATGACCCGACAGATCTGCCATTTCATGTCGCTTTGCGTTTGGCCACTTGGCTGTGCTCATAAGTCCTGTCTCATGACGCTCAGCCCAGGAGGGTTCGCTTTGTGCGACAGTGTCCTTTTAGCAGCATAACATATTACTTTTTATTTGTCACTGTAAAAGGGATGAGGAGTTGAAAAGCCAGTGTCCTAAAGGATATGGAAAACGGATCCTGATTCATGGCCTCCGTCAGATCCATCCGTCAGTCTTTTCCCTTGTTCTCCTTGTAGAAATAGCCTTCATCTCACCTGCTCCTTTTATCTCTGTCTTCTCTCTCTTGGCAACCCACCGCATATCTTTTATGCTCCTCACCGCACTCGTGCTCTTTGCGAGAGCAAATCCCTTCAAGGAAAGTGATTAAAATGTATGAGCACTCACTAACCGTGGCTGCCTTGGAAAGGGTTACCTGTATCACTTAGATAGCAAATAACAATTAATCCTAAGTGCTCGCAGGCCTCACGGAAGGACCTAGGCTCCCCTAAAGTGGAATTAGAAAACTAGCTTTGCAGGAGTACCTCTTGATGGGAAGGGGTGGGAGCCCAGGGATTGAGATGGGATGGGGATGGAGGAGGTGGGCAAGCCTGCATGTTTCTGATTTTGAAATGCTTGAACCAGTCACTACACACAGGGCAGCCCAAGTCAGCTGCCTGGCATTGCGAGGATGTGGAATGGAAACAAAATTCCATTTCCTGGATTCACATGGTTGTGTGTCTGTATCTGAAGTGGGAGGTAAGGGGTACTTGGTGTAGGGGAGTTATCAATTGGCTGAAAAACATGGAGTCGTATTGGAGTGCTGGCACACTCAGTCACGTGTTCAGCTGGCTTGAGTACTTGAATTTTGATTATACTTGAATTCGGCATCTATTGTGCATGTGTGGGCATTCGTTTGCCTGGTACTGGTTACATATTGTTGGGCACAGGGAGATTTATACATATTAGGGAGATTGTAGATCTTGGGACAGCATGTTTAAATAAAAACAATTCCCTTACCTACATGCTCCTCTGAAATAAACAAAAATACTATTTAAGCGTTTACATTTTGTTCCTTGCAAAGTTTAGCACAGGCAGGGATGGTCCTGAGGGGAATGGGATTCTTAATCTTTACTGTATGGGATTATTAAAAGTGGATTTGCATGTATATGTTTATATGTAGAGAAAAACTTTCTGGAAGGGTAAACAATAAAACCCCATGTATAGTTACCTCTACATAGTGGAATTAGAAGAGGCTAATATTCTTCCTTTTATTTAGTCTCTAGACACTTTTTACAGTGAAGTTGCTTTGCTGGGGTATTTAAAAACAGATTTAAAAAAGTCCATCTAGTCAAGGCTATGGTTTTTCCAGTGGTCATGTATGGATGTGAGAGTTGGACTGTGAAGAAGGCTGAGCACCGAAGAATTGGTGCTTTTGAACTGTGGTGTTGGAGAAGACTCTTGAGAGTCCCTTGGACTNCCATGGACTGTAGCCCACCAGGCTTCTCCATCCATGGGATTTTCCAGGCAAGAGTACTGGAGTGGGGATTAACTGTTTGTTGCCAGGCTAATCCCAAGAACACCCTTGGAAAAGTGGGTTGGATAAAGTCAATGGTTATTTTTCTGTTTGATAGTTACTGGTCACAGTCAATCTCAATTTCTGTCTAGTTGGTGGAACATGACTAGGAAAGATTGCTTTATGTAATTTTGTATCAGTCTGTGTAATGCCTTTCCTACATGCTTTAACTTCTTTACTCTCTAATAACTTTATTCCGCTCTTTAGTGGCTCAGCAGCTACTGGAATGAGGATTGGTCAGTTTTTCCCTGCCAAGGAATTTTTAGAAATTGTCTTCAACTTGGCATCAGGTACACGTCTGGAATCTTCACTTCTTTGTTTTCTCCTTATACTGTACCTCTGAAACACTGTGCTGGTGCCAGGTGGGAGGGGGGCAAGCAAAATCGAAAGAGGGCAGAGTTGTATTTCTTTAGTGCCTACAGTGTGCTGGGGCTTTCCTGATAGCTCAGCTGGTAAAGAATCTGCCTGTAATGCAGGAGAGCCCGGTTTGATTCCTGGNAAACACTGTGCTGGTGCCAGGTGGGAGGGGGGCAAGCAAAATCGAAAGAGGGCAGAGTTGTATTTCTTTAGTGCCTACAGTGTGCTGGGGCTTTCCTGATAGCTCAGCTGGTAAAGAATCTGCCTGTAATGCAGGAGAGCCCGGTTTGATTCCTGGGTTGGGAAGATCCGCTGGAGAAGGGATAGGCTACCCACTCCAATATTCTTGGGCTTCCCTTGTGGCTCACCTGGTAAAGAATATGCCTATAATGTGGAAGACCTGGGTTCAATCCCTGGGTTGGAAAGATCCCTTGGAGAAGGGAAAAGCTACCCACTCCAGTATTCTGGCCTAGAGAATTCCATGACCTGTGTAGTCCATGGGATTGCAAAGAGTCGGACATGAATGAGTGATTTTCACTTTCCACTGTGCCAGACCTCCACTTGGCAGCTTACACACACAGTCTCACTTGATCTTGATGGTAATATTGTGAGCAGATACTATTATCTTCGTTTCTACAAATGAGGAATCAGAGTGGATAAACTTGCACAAGCTCACACAGCCAGTACACGAGGGATCTCTTATTTAAATCGGATCCTGCCAGGTTCCAAAGCCTGTGATCTTTCCGTGGATGCTTTCCAAGGTCCCTGTCCTGTTGTCATTTGTTTGTACGTTCATAATTTCACCTGGTCATTCAGGCACTCAGTCATTCATTCAATGAGCAAACGCTTATTAATTGCCTGCTCTGTGTCAGGCACTGTGCTGGGCTCTGAAGATTAAACAAAGGTGATTAAGACTTCGTCTCCCCTCTTACATCCCAATGGAGAAGACAGACAAGCCGACAGTGACACGTGGTAGACTTGCATGCCTCCAGAGCCCCTGTGTGTGTGTGTGTGTGTGTGTGTGTGTGCATATATGCGTGTGTCTCTGTGTATACAGGCTAGGTGAGGACCCCTGCACTTTTCTCCCCTAAATAACATTAACATTTTTCTGGTCAGAGAAATTAGCATTCGCATCTCCCCATCCCTGCCATGTCTCTTTAAATTCATTCTCACTGTGGACAGAGTGATTTTCCAGATGCACACCTGCTTACATCACTTTCGTTTCCTTGATGGCTCTTGATGGCCCCAGGATAAAGCCCAGACTTCTTAGCACGTCTTACTAGCCCATCCTTGATCTTTGTGTCTCGTTCCACCTTGATTTTGCTGCCTGGGATATCCGTGATGCTCTGAGGATACAGTCCAGGTTTCTTGTCTTGCCTCTTCCTTCACCTCCAAGTCTTTGATCCAGCTCTACTGAACTTCTTGAAGATCTAAGAAATCTCAGAACGTGCTCTACATCTCTGAACTCTAGCCTTTTGCCCCAAGTGTTCTCCTTGCCTGGAACCTCACTCCCCTACCTGCCACCCTCAACCCCCCTTTTGACTTTTTGTCTTCCTTCACCACCACCTCCTGTGGGAAGCAGTCCCGGACCCCAGAACCTAGGTCGGGGCCCCTGCTGTGTATTCCCATCCTTGCACGCAGGACCCATTTAGGGCATTTAGCACATAGTCATATGCGCTAAATGTCATAGCTCCTATGGACACATCTGTCCCCTCTATTGGCCTGTGAGTGCCAGGAGCTTGAACTTGTTCTCTGCTGAGTCGTCAGCAGCTGGCACCCTGACCAGAACCTACTGTTGTCGTTCAGTCGCCCAGTCTTGTCTGACTCTTTGCAGCCCCATAGACTGCACTCGGCACATAGTAGGAGCTTAGTAAACATTGTTGAGTGAGTGGATCATAAATTTGTAGGCCAATATGAAGAAAGCAGAAGGTCTGTTTTCTTTTCTACCAGTATGTACTGAAAAATGCTTAGCCTTTTTCGTTTATTTTTTCACTGGCTGATAGTTAATATTCTGTGTCAGATTTGACTGGGTCAGGGGATACTCAGATCTGGGTCTGTCTATGAGGAAGCTTCTAAAAGAGGTTACCATTGGGTTGGTGAAGTGGGTAAAGCTGCCGCAGTGTGGGGTGAGAGGGGTGCATCTTGCATCTGCTGAGAGCCTGAATGGAACCCATGCGGGGAGGACGGGAGGATTCTCTCTCTGCCTGATTGATGGGGCTGGGACATTGACATTTTCCTGCCCTTGGTGCCCATGATTCCTTTCCACTACAGACTACTATGAGATATTGAATATAGTTCCCTGTGCTATGCAATAGGCACTTGTTGTTTACTCCATAAACAGTAGTGTATATCTGTTAATTCCAAATTTACCCTCACCCCCCGTGCATTTCTTTATTGCTTTCTCTGTCTGGCCAGCATAGTATATTCCATTTTGTATGTTTGTTTGTTTCTGGATCAACTTTAATCAAACTGTACTGTAAGCTGAGAGATGCCAGTCTCAGTTTGAGAGGGCAGAGGGAAAACAAACACGGCCCTCTGCGGCGAGCAAGGTGTTATACCTGGGGTCTGGCTTGCTTGTGTCATACTATTCCAGAGTCCAGGTGCAAGAGAAGGTGAAAAATTCTGCAGTACAAAAAGAAAAAGAAAAATCCCAAAAAAAACGTTGTCTTTTGCACTTGGACTAGTAGGGCAATGAGTGTTCACAGCCGCACTGTGATTAATTCCCTGGATGTGTCTACAGCCTTCTCCAGACAGCCACGTTTTTCCACTGACAAAACATTTAATTCTCGGTGACATTTCTCCATCATTATAAATAGCGGGGTTTTTTTGATCATTTGTAAGTGCCAAAGCTTTTTTCTTCCAGTGGGGCTATAGCAGTTTGAGCAGAGCCATTTGGATCCTAACACAGATCAATTGGCAAGTATTACACTTGGCTCTCCAAAGTGAGCTGCTGATTTTAGCGCATTGGGGGAAGTTTCACAGGAGTATACGTTTTCATATTTTCCTCTTGTCAGGAGCTTCCAGAGCACCAAGATTTTCGTGTAGCTATTGATATTCCAGACTAGCTCCCATGATCTCTAAGAGTGTCACACATTTTGAAAAAATTATCAAAAAGAAATCCGTTTCAGTTCACTGTAGTTATGGAGGCTTCCCCAGTGGCTCAATGGTGAAGCACGTGCCTGCAATGCAGGAGACACAGGATATGCGGGGTCAAGACCTGGATCGGGAGGTTCCTCGGGAGGAGTAAATGGCAACCCACTCCAGTATTCTTGATAGGAGAATGCTCTGGACAACCCGGTGGGCTACAGTCCATGGGGTCACAAAAAGTCAGACATGACTGAGCGGGTGAGCAATGCTCATGCACATAGTTATGGGGAATTGCCCCATCCTGGCCAAGCGTGTTGCCGGGCAGCCACCCAGAACTGGGACTGCCTGTGGGCTCGGGTCTGTCGCCGGCACGTCATCTGGAGTGACCCACGTTGCCAGAGAGCTTGTTCTCCTTTTGTATCCCTTCTGTTGTTCCTCTTTGAGGTGCTGGTGAGTGAGATGGGTGAATAAAACTTGGGAGAAGGCATTATGTACGCAGTGAGAAGATTAAATTTTCTGAGTGTTGATTTGCATTCACAGCACTGCTTTAAAAATATATACTGTAATGAACTCTTCCCTGCTACAATATGGCATGACATGCTCTGCATGCTGATTTCTGTGCCTTCAGAGTTTCCCTGAGTATACTTTATTGCTCCCTGATCCTGGCTGGGATGAAGATGCTGAGCTTATTTTCTTTTTCAAATGTTGTAGGAATGTCAACAAATATTAATAGTTGTTTAAATGTCCCCAGGTAGGTAGAAGAAGCAAGTGTTGAAGGAGGGAGCAGCGATGTGCTCTGTGATGGCTCGGGTCTGGGCAGACATGAGCCCCCAGTGGAGTTCTTGGTTTGTTTCTGTTTCTTAAATAAGAGCTTTATTGAGATATAATTTGCATGTCATAACATTCTCTCACTTATGGTGTACAACTCAGTGGTTTTTATGTATTCACAGAGTTGTTCAACCATCAACACTCACTCATTTTATAAAGTTTTCATCACACCCCATATAAGCTCGGTCCACACTAGCAGTCACTCATATTCCCCTTTCTTCCAGGCCTTGGCAGCCACTACTTTCTGTTTCTGCGGATTTGCCTCTTTTGGACCTTTCACATGAATGGAAGCATACACTGTGTGGCCTCTTATGCGTGACTTCTTTTACTTAGCCTGACGTTTTCAAGGCTTATCTGTATTTCAGCAAGCATCAGAACTCCATTGCTTTTTATTGCTGATTAATATTCTGTATGTGTATATAATGTTGCTTATCCATTCATCAAATGATGAATTGGGTTGTTTTCACTTTTTGGCAATTGTGATTAATGCTGCTATGAATATTCATATGCAAGTTTAAAAAAATTATTTATTTGTGTACTTACTTGGCTCTGTTGGGTCTTAGCTATGGCACATAGGATCACATGGGATCTTCATTATGTCATGTGGGATCTCTTGTTTTGGCACACGGACTTTCTAGTTGTAGTGCTTAAGCTCAGTAGCTGTGGTGCATGGGCTTAGTTGCTCCATGGCATGTGGCATCTTAGTTCCCTGATCAGGGATTGAACCAGGTCCTCTGCATTGCAAGGTGGGTTCTCAACTACTGAATACCAGTGGAATTTTTGTGTGGAGATTTGTTTTCAATTCTCTCTACAAGTGGAAATGCTGGGTCATATGGTAACTCTGTTTATTCATTTGAAGACCTGCCAACCTGTTTTCCTAAAGTTTCCAAAAACACCAATTTTTTTTACAATCCCACCAGCAGTTTATGAGGATCCCAATGTCTCCACATCCTCAGCGACACTTGCTATTGTCTTTTTGATTTTAACCATCCTAGTGGATGTGAATAGGTATCTTCTTGTGGTTTTGACCTGCATTACCCTAGTGGCTGATCACGTAGAGTGTTTTTTCATAGGCTTATCGACCATTTGTATGTCGTCACTGGAGAAATGACAATTAAAATCCAATGCCCACTGGCATTTCTTTTAAATAGATTGTTTTGGACAGGTATTAAGTTCACAGCAAAACTGAGTGGAAAGTAGGAGAGTTCTTATCCACCTGCCACCCTGGTACACGCATAGCTTCTCCAACTATCAACATCCTGCACCAGAGTGGCTGTCGAGCCTACATTAGCACGTCGTTGTCACCCAAAGTCTGTAGTTTAGGGTAGGGTTCACTCTTGGTGTTGTACGTTCTGTGGGTTTTGACAGATGTATAGTAACATGTAGTCATCATTACAGTGTGTGTCATACAGAATGATGTCGCTCTCCTAAAAGCCCTTTACGCTCCCCCTATTCATCCCTCTTGCCCTCCCTACTCCCCCCCCGCGCCCCCCCAACTCCTGGCAATCACTCATCTTTTTACTATCTCCGTAGTTTTTGCCTCTTCTGGAATGTCATATAGTTATAATTGTACAGTATATAGCCTTTTCATATTTGATCTTCCAAAGTGGCTGCACCGTTGTGCATTCCCACCAGCAATGTGAGAGTTCCTATTGTTCCATGTCCACACTAGCATGTGATGATGCCAATGTTTTGGATTTTTGCCATTCTAATAGATATATGAAGTACCTCCTTATTATTTTTTTCATTGATTTGTCTTTTTATTGTTGCATTGTAAAGGTTCTTTATGTATTCTGGATCTACATTACATACCATCAGATATAAAGTTTGCAAACATTTTTCCTATTCTCTGAGGTTTTTTCCACTTTCTTGATGATATTCTCTGAAGCATAAATGTCTTTAATTTTGATGAAGTTCAGTTTACCTGGTTTTTTCTTCTGTGGCTTGTGCGTGGTGTTATATCTAACAAACGATTGCCTAATCCAAGGTCAGGAAGTTTTAGTCCTATATTTTCTTCTAAGAGTTTTACAGTTGACGCTCTTACATTTAGATTGATTATGTACTTTAAAAATATTTATTTATGTATTTTATTTGCTGTGTCAGGTCTTAGCTGTAAAACAAAGGATCTTTGATCGTCTTTGTGGCTCTTTAGTTGTGGCATGCAAACTCTTAGTTGCGGCATGTGGGATCTATTAATAGTTCATTGACCAAGGATTGAACCTGGACCCCCTGCATTGGGAGTGTGGGGTCTTAGCCACTGGACCATCAGGGGGAGTCCTTGGTGATGCATCTTGAATTAATTTTTGTATATGAAATTAGATGGGGGTCCAACTTCATTCTTTTACATGTGACTATCCAGCTGTCCCAGTATACTGTTTGTTGAAATGACATTCTTTTCCCTCCATGGTCTTGGAACCCTTGTAAAAACTCAATTGATCATAAATGTAAGGGTTTATTTCTGGACTCTAAGTCTATTCCATTGATCTTTAATTCTGTCCTTGTGCCAGTATCCCAGACTTGATTATTATAGCTTTGTGGTGAGTTTTGAAATCAAGAAATGTGAGTTCTCTGGGTTTTTTTAAAAAATTGATTTTTTTGACTATTCTGGGTCTCTGAATGAAATTTTTAATGCTAGAGTTTCATTTCCACCCAAGATTCTGGCTCAGGAAGAAGAGGGCAGGACTAGTGGCTGCTGGAGGGGACAGTGACTGAGCATAATGCTGCTGGGGGATGTGGTGCTTTGTTCTGGTGTCCATGGTAACACAAGTGCTTCAGTAGATTTCTTGCATTCTGGGGGAAATACTTTGAACACCACTACCACCACCACCACCCCTCTCAAATTTTCATGACTTAGGGAAGCTGAAACCCCTTTTAATTTATTTATTTGTGGCCACACTGCCTTGCTTGTGGGATCTTAGTTTCCTGACCAGCGATCTAACCCTGGCCCCCTGCAGTGGAAGCCTGGAGTCCTAACCACTGGACCCTCAGGGAATTCCCTGAACATACTTATTCATGATCCCAGGGTCTCCCGTGTCTGGCACCTGCAGCTCGGTGGGCCATCTCAGCTTCTCCCCCCGCGGGCACCTTTGGCAGCAAACAGCCACTACATTGGTTCTTTAAGTCATGCAATCATGCCAAGCATTTTGCAGCTTTGGGGACTTCATGAAAGTTGGTGACTTGCTTAGGTAGTTCTACAGGATGGGTGTTATTCTTTCAACTCAGTTGCCCTTTCTATTCCCCTTTCTTTAGTCCTTTCATCCCAGATTTTCCTCTCCCTTTCTCCAGCACTTGATGCTCACTGGTACAGATCAACTTTCCTCTTTCTTTAATGGCTCCTTCAGCTTTGAAGATACAACTTCTAGCCCGGGGAGCTCAGCAAAGCCTTCTCCCATCAGCAGAAGCTCTCTAAGAGAGAGTCTCCTTACTGCCTGCAGAGAGAAGGAAATTTTCCATTTGCTTTCTTATGTTAACTCACAGCAGCAGTCTGTCAACCTTCCCAGGGAGCTAGGCAGGTGCAGATCTGCCATGGGCTCTGGTAGCAAGGAACAGAGAGCCAACTTTCTGAGGTCCTTCCTGGGTTCAACTTTCTGTGGGTCTAGAAGTCCTTAGATTCCTTATCAGAGTCTCTTCAACATTTTCATGAAAGCAACCAGACTGTGGCTTAAATGTTCATGGTTTTCTCTTGTGTAAACAGTCAGGAGTTAGGTAGCCTGGAGCTGGCATGCAGGCTTCTTGCATCCTGCTGTTCTGATGTCCTCAGGGGACCACCTTGGGACCCAGCGTGGCTGCTTGAGCTCTCTGCCTCCTGTCTACGTTCCTTTCAGCAGGAAAAAGAAAGACAAAGACAGGATACTGCTTCCCTTTAAAGACACTTCCTGAGAGTGACAGAAATTCCACCTACATTTAATTGACCAAATCTTAGTCATATGGCCACACAAAGGAGACTGGGAAATGTAATTCCAGGGACCATGTACTCAGTTTAAAGCAGTGTTCAATGCCAGGGAAGAAGAGGAAATCAACGTTAAGGAAGAGAGCCAGGGTCTCTGCCACACACCCCTCGGACATGGGAGAAGGATCTCAGACTCTGGAGGGATCAGTGGGGACAAACCAGAATAGTTGCTGCCTGCGTGTCAAAAGTTTCTTTCAAGTTTCTTTCTTTTTTTTTTTTGGCCACACTGTGTGTGGCTTGCAGGATCTTAGTTCCCTGACTACGGATTAAAACTGAGCCATGGCAGTGAAAGCACCGAATCTTAACCACTGGACCACCAGGGAGCTCCCTCAAGTCTGTTACTTTTAATTTTAAAATTCTGTGCACATTCTGCACCATAGTTCATAGTATATCCAGGTTTCCCATACTGTAACATCTGATCAGTAAAGTGGGTGCCTTCGAATGGTTTGCTGTGGTTAGTTGTTGTGGCTTCACTTATTTCCTCCCATGCTCTGCTACCCCCTGGGTGTGTTCCCAGGTTGAGAAGCAAGACTTTCCTTAGACTTGGTAATAACAGTTTACTCCCCAAAAGGCTGGACTTTGGCTCATGAGGCTCTGTGGGAGCTGGTATTTAGGGACTTTCAGTCCAATCACATGACCAGGAGTAGGGGCTGCCTTTGGAGACAGACACACTGTACTTACCAAACTTGAAGCATAGTGCAGGGTATAAAATAAGGCCGCAAAAAATCTCTTTTGGGAGAACAAAAGAACAAGTGAGTTAACTGCACCTGCAGTTCAGACTTGCATGGCTGTGGTTGTAGTATCTGTTGGGGGCTTCTTTGATGCTTATTCACTTTAACCCACCAAGCCTTTATTAAGCATCTATTACATGCCAAGAAATCAAGAATTAGGGGAAACCAAAGATGAGTAACTGTGGTGCCTACTTTCAAGGAGCTTCCATCTAGTGGGAAGGACAGGAAGCAAACAGAAGGTTTAATATCAGTATTCAGTATGGAGCAGCACATGGGAGGGGCACCAATCTCAGGAGAACGGGGGATGCATGCTTCCTGGAGGCACTGATGCCCACGACAAGTCTTATAGGTGCCTGAGAATCATCCCAGTGTTGAAGGACGGGAGAGAGAAAGCAGGTGTGAAGGAGCATTGGAGAGAGAAACTGTTGGTAGCTGAAAGTGACCAGGGTATAGTTGTCTCCTCAAGGCCCCTGTTTTGTCATTTTGGGTGTCAGTGTTCTGACAGTGGTCCTCTTTGCCTAAAGAACTGGTGGTGGCGTTCTAACCTCACCACCCAGTTGGTTTTGTGCCCATGCTCCTTTCTAATCATATGGTTTGGCCCCCATTCCTCGAACACGTTCCTCATTCCCCATTCTTGGCTGGTTATATAATCTCTGCATACAATCATTTTTCCTAGCTTCTCCTCTGGTTAAGCCTTATCTCCTCTTGGGAAGTCCTATGTAAGATGTCATCTTGTTTGTGGAGCCTTAAATTTGTCCTGAATTGGACTTGCTTTTTTTCCAGAATGCATATGTCTTACCACGTAGCACTAGTGTGTAGATAGTTGCTCAGTTGTGTCTGACGATTTGCTGCCCCATGGACTGTAGCCTGCCCGTCTCCTCTGTCCACGGAATTCTGCAGGCAAGAATACCAGAGTGGGTTGCTATTCCCTTCTCCAGGGGATCTTCCTGACCCAGGGATTGAACCCACGTCTCCTGCATTGCAGGCAGATTCTTTACCGTCTGAGTCACCAGGAAAGCCCCATTTAGTGCTGATCACAGTCAAAACCCTAGTCATATACCTGTTTACATTGCTCTTCAGTCCTCTATGAACAACTTGAAGGCAGGGATGCAAAACTGAGTCTTCTTTCAGTCCGTGATTCTTTACTAAAAGAGTGAACGTGCACCCGATTTAGACTCAAATCTGTGTTCAGCGCTCCAGTCAGGCAGGAGCCTGACTTGGAAGAAGCCCTTTGCCCTGGGGAAGCCCTTTGCCCTCTCTGGCTTCCTGGTTTGCTCAATTGTACAAGAAAGGTAAGGAAGTCACCACTGCAATGGGGAGGTTGGATAGGAGATGAAACAACATACGAAGAGTGTATTTAATAGAAGCTGGCACATAATATGGGCTCAGGAAATACTTGCCCAAATTGCTGCTGTTTGTTTTGGTCTTGCTTTTTCCAGGCTGGGGGTGTTGGGGTCTGTCATTACCATAGACACTCTAGTGTGAGAAATGGTGTGGGAATTTGAAGTATTTGGTGCCGTAGACTTTTTTTTTTTTTTTACGTAAGGAGGACTGCAAGATTTTACATTTTCAGGGGAAATAGCCAAGGGAATTGGAAGCCAGGCAGAATATGCATCTTCAGGACATGTGGTGTTGAAAGCCCTGTATGTGTGGATTTGCTGTTTGCTTCTGTGGAGCTGTGAACATTGAAAACTATGATGGTGAAAAAACACGTGCATCTTATTCTTCTGAAGTGATTTTCTGAGCCGAGAACCAGGGCTCCATTTACTCACTAACCCATCATTCCTCACCTCCTCTTCTTCCTGACATAGCCCCGATCCACACAGGCAGGAGACAGTTTTGGCTCTTCTGATTCTGTGACTGTTAGTGTATGGATGCCTATTAGCCTTGTTCATAATAAGAATTTGCAGTGGTGAGCTTATAAATACAGCCTATGTCTCTGCAGTTTAGTGGCTTTTAAGCAGAGATATATGTAAGAAATTATCTAGAGAACTTTAAAAAGAGTAGAGAGTCCATGCTCCCCCACCCTCCCCTCCCAAGGTTGTGATCCCCTACATCTAGAGGAGGCTGAGACATGTCTGGAACCTTCCCAGAGTCCCCAGATGTGTCTACCCCGGTTGAGGAGCTTTACTACAGATCACCCAAACATTTTTAAAAATTCTGGCCAGAGTGACAGCCTGTGTCAGAGATGGCAAGTGTGAATGCAATTCAGGAAATCTACTACTGAGCTGAGATTGGCAAGCTGTCAGGATGGTGACTTTAAAGGGAATGAGAGTCTGCAGTTTTGTTGAAAGAGAAGTTTCTTCTGGGCTTATAAGCACACAGACCATGCTGATGAGGGAGTAAAGCATTTAAAGGAATGAATGGGGGTGTGCCCTCATCGAGAAGTCTCACCCCCATCTCCCACTGTGGGCAGCAGAGAAGCTGGGGCTAGATGTTGGACTGGAGAGATCCTCAGAGTTAGTAAACTGAATGTCAAGTTCAGGGAGATTATCCAAGAAAAGGGGGAACAGTTAGATGCTTTAGGGCCAGAATCCTCTGTATCAACCTAGAAGGGTGGGATGGGGAGGGAGTTGGGAGGGAGGTTCAAAAGGGAGGGGATATATGTATCAGTTCAGTTCAGTTCAGTCTCTCAGTCCTGTCCGACTCTCTGCAACCCCAAGAATCACAGCACACCAGGCCTCCCTGTCCATTACCAACTCCCAGAGTTCACCAAAACTCACGGCCAACGAGTCGGTGATACCATCCAGCCATCTCATCCTCTGTTGTCCCCTTATCCTCTTGCCCCCAATCCCTCCCAGCATCAGAGTCTTTTCCATTGAGTCAACTCTTCGCATGAGGCGGCCAAAGTATTGGAGTTTCAGCTTTAGCGTCAGTCCTTCCAATGAACACTCAGGACTGATCTCCTTTAGGAGGGAGTGGTTGGATCTCCTTGCAGTCCAAAGGACTCTCAAGAGTCTTCTCCAACACCACACTTCAAAAGCATCAATTCTTCGGCACTCAGCTTTCTTCACAGTCCAACTCTTACATCCATACATGACCACTGGAAAAACCATAGCCTTGACTAGACAGAACTTTGTTGGCAAAGTAATGTCTCTGCTTTTCAATATGCTATCTAGGTTAGTCACAACTTTCCTTCCAAGGAGGAAGCGTCTTTTAATTTCATGGCTGCAGTCACCATCTGCAGTGATTTTGGAGCCCCCCAAAATAAAGTCTGACACTGTTTCCACTGTTTCCCCATCTATTTCCCATGAAGTGATGGGACCAGATGCTATGATCTTAGTTTTCTGAATGTTGAGCTTTAAGCCAACTTTTTCACTCTCTTCTTTCACTTTCATCAAGAGGCTTTTTAGTTCCTCTTCACTTTCTGCCATAAGGATGCTGTCATCTGCATATGTGAGGTTATTGATATTTCTCCTGGCAATCTTGATTCCAGCTTGTGCTTCTTCCAGCCCAGTGTTTCTCATGATGTACTTTGCATAGAAGTTAGGGTGACAATATACAGCCTTGATGTATTCCTTTTCCTCTTTGGAACCAGTCTCTTCCATGTCCAGTTCTAACTGTTGCTTCCTGACTTGCATATGGGTTTCTCAAGAGGCAGGTCAGGTGGTCTGGTATTCCCATCTCTTTCAGAATTTTCCACAGTTTATTGTGATCCACACAGTCAAAGGCTTTNTTTTCTGAATGTTGAGCTTTAAGCCAACTTTTTCACTCTCCTCTTCACTTTCATCAAGAGGCTCTTTAGTCCCTGTTCACTAATGTCACTATTTCTCTATTCATAAGATAATCACTGATTTATAAAATAATACATTTTAAAATAGTCCATTACATTGGCAGTGTGACACAGATTTAGGGAGCTCACACTTGGTGCTCTGTAACAACCTAGAGGGGTGGGATGGGGTGGAAAGTTCAAGAGGGAGGGACATGTGCCTACCTATGGTTGAACAAACACAATATTGTAAGCAGCTATCCTCCAATTAAAAATAAATACATTTTTAAAAATTTAATATTTATTTATTTGGCTGTGCTGAGTCTTAGTCGCAACACAAGGGATCGTCAATCGTCACTGTGGCATGCATGACCTAATTACCTGACCAGGGATCTAATCCGGGCCCCCTGCATTGGAAACATGGAGTCTTACCCCTGGACCACCAGAGAAGTCCCCAGTGATGACTTTTTTCTTTCAGCCTTTCTTGGTGTATCTCAGTGACTATGCATAGAACCCTTTTCAGAGACAATATCAAAAATATAAAATTGAGACAATTTATGAATGTGAGATTTAGGCCAAAGGTTTTTCAGACTTTCCTTGGTACTAGGTCCTAATGTGTACAGTCATCCAAATAAACAAAAGTAAGTTAAAATAATACCACCACTGGTGAGGATCTTTGCCCCTTTTTTGGGGGGGGGGAGGGTAAATTGCACGAGCATGTAAGTGCTATAGCACATAATTAGACTCAAATTACTTGCTGAATGTAAAGTATTTTGTTCTCTTAAAGAAGTGTCGTTATTTTCATAATAATTTGATGAGAATTATGGTCCAGTGGTGAAGAATCTGCCTTGCAATGCAGGGGACACAGGTTCAATCCCTGGTCAAGGAATTAAGATTCCACATGCCTCAGAGCAACTAAGCTATGCCACAATTAGAGAGTCTGTGTGAGCAATGAGAGATACTGAAAGATCCAGCTTGACATAACGGAAGATCCTGAGTGCAGCAATTAAGACCTACACAGCCAAATATTTTTTTAACTCTTTTTAATTAATAAAATAGATATCTATGTTGCATGAGATCTAAACTATTAACGCCAGAAACTTATGGAATTGCACAGGAAAGAAAGTATTGAGCTCCAGCCATTTTCAATTTCTCCAGATTAGCCTCTGATCATTAATGTACACACACATCCTTAACCATTCGTGTTTAAACACTGGCCTGTGTTCTTTTCTCTACTTAACGTTCCTGCAGATACACACTTCTCCATGTTGACACAGTCCTCACCTCTGTCATTTCTAATAGCTCTGTTATAATCCCATTGTTTGCTTAGTCATTTCCCTATTAGACACTTGGATCGCCTCCAGTTTTTTTCACTATTTTAACTAGAGTTACTGGGAACATCTGTGTAAATTTTCCCCCTTGGGATCATTTCTTTGGGGAGTATTCACAAACAGGAAAATACCAAGTAAAAGAGAATGAACATTTTCATGGTTTTTGTTGCATGTTGTTGTATTGCTTTCCAAAAAACCAATTTATTGATATAATGCAATAAGCTTTGTAAGAATTCCAGCTGCAGGCTATGAGACTACTCAAAGACTACTTAATTTGTTTGCTTTATTTCAGCTCCACAAACATGTATCAAATACCTGGGTGTATCAGACACCATGCTAGATTCTGAGAATAAAAAGCTGAGTAAGATACCATGTCTGCCATCCAGAATGAAGACAATCCACTGGAGAGAAAAATACAGGAGAGATCATTTCAGTTCTATGTGGAAAGTGCCAGAGGTGTGTGCACCAAAGCAGCACAGAGCCCTAGGAAGCACTAGTTATGACTTTCTAGAAGCACTGCTGTTGAGCTGAAACTTGAGAGTGGAACAGAAGTGGTTATTTGGACAAAAATTAGGAGGGAGAGGAGAGCCAGCTAAGGGAACAGAATGGACAAAGGTGTGGTACAGCATTAGGGTGCTTTAGGCAGTTTTCTATGGCTGAGCATAAAGTGGATGCTGCAGGTGTCCAGGGACGAGGCTGAAGGGGTACACAGGAGGCAAGTCACCTGAAATGTATTTATTTTGGGGGGGAGTCAAACCATTTTATTGAGGGGTTTCAAGGGAGGGTTGNTTGCTTTTGCTGGTGCTTTTGTCAGGTTAGGGAGTCAAGGCCTTTATTTCATAAAGTAACCTAGTCTGTGAAGGTTATTTCTAGAATGTGAGATTTCCCCAGAAAAAAAAGTAGAATATGAGATACTTTATTTAAGAAGTGGGTTGGACAAATTTTCCTGTGAGTTGAGTAGTAACAGATAGCTTGTTTGAGGGGTGGACAAGGGGCTTCCCAGGTGGCGCTAGTGGTAAAGAAATGACCTGCCAGTGCAGGAGATGCCAGAGATAAGGGTTCGATCCCTGGGTCGGGGAGATGCCCTGGAGGAGGGCATGGCAACCCACTCCAGTATTCTTGCCTGGATAGAGGAGCCTGGTGGGCTACAATCCTTAGGGTCACAAAGAGTCGGACACAATTGAAGCGTAACACTGTAACACTGTAAGGGGATCTGAAGTTGTACAGGAGGATCCCAGATTCTGGGGCACACTTTAGGAGACTGATATGCCAGCCTTGATTGGAATGACTGCAGAGGGAGATATTGACGGGCAAACTGTTTAGGAGTTGTATACATTCACCTATAGAGAAGAGCTGATCTAGAATGGTGGGTGTGGCACTTATATTCTGAGGGTAGAGTTTCATCCAAGGAGCATACAGCTGGGCATTCAGACAGGGAAGCAGGACAGGTGCATGTTTTCTGCTCTCAGACATTCTCTGTCTCTGGTAGCTATCCTTCCAACCAAAGAATTAGCTTGGCCATTTAGCCTTGGTCTCTGGTCTGGAAGGTATTCTTCCGGGTCAGGTACTGTCCATGTTCTGAGGGCTGCATATAGCTTCATTTGGGGTAGGTCCTTCTCAGATCCTTTTCTTTTCCTCAACACAAAAGGTGGAATGTTTAGGTGATTCTTATTATTTCAATCATACCTCTTAATTTTAGTGGGAGCTTGTGGATCTTCTCTTTGAAATTCAAGCGTAGAAGGCTATTGAGTGCAAGCCTCTAGACTTCTCTTTGGCTTCAACCACAATCCTCACCCTGCAGCTTTGTTGTCTGATATCTGCATAGAAATTATCTTTCACACAAAGACCTTCATTTTTATCACCGCCCTCTTTTCTTTTCGATGTTTATTTATGGCTGTGTTGAGTCTTATTTGTGGCGTGCAGGCTCAGTACTTGTAGCACGGGCTTGGTTGCTCCGTGGCACGTGGGATCTTAGTTCCTCGAGCAGGGATTGTACCGTCCCCTGCGTTGGAAGGTAGATTCTTAACCACTGGGCCACCAGGTAAGTCTGTATCGCTGCCTTCTTGTGATCTCCGCATCAGTGCATTTGCTTTCCTTTTTTTCTTCTTGATGTGTGTGTCACAGTGTGAATCTTCATTCTGTTTCAAGTTATGGCTGTTCCTTCTACCTTGAAGGCAGTGTGGTCTGTTGATAACAGCAAAGGCTCTGCCTAGGTTCTAACACCAGGTCTACCACTTATAGTCAATTCTGACTCTGTGATGAGAATCATGGCCATTTTTTCCATAGAGGTGTAACAATGAGATTACCCATACATAAGACTTTGTACAGTGTCTGATAGAGATGAGTGTGCTACAAATACTAGTTGTAGAATCTGCCCGCCAAGCAGGAGACACAAATTTGATCTCTGGTCCAGGAAGATCCCCTGGAGAAGAAAATGGCAACCCACTCCACGGACCAAAGAGCCTGGCGGAATACAGTCCGTGGGATTGCAAAAGAGTTGGACACGACTCAGCAACTAAACAACAACATCTGGTGTGGTAAAGCTATAAATTAGGTATTCTGTAGTTCTCTGTGTACTCTGTTTAAAAATTCTGACTCTAATTACAATACATGTGTGTTTTACCCTATCAGTTCATTTCAGTTCAGTTCAGTTGCTCAGTCATGTCCGACTCTTTGTGACCCCATGAATCGCAGCACGCCAGGCCTCCCTATCCATCACCATCTCCTGGAGTTCACTCAAACTCACGTCCATCGAGTCGGTGATGCCATCCAGCCATCCCTATACCACCAAGCAATTCTCTGACACCAGCTGTGTTTCCTTCAGTTCAACTCAGTTCATCACTGGCTCAGGTGGCAGGGATGTGGGTTTGATTCCTGGGTCGGGAAGATATCCAGGAGAAGGGAATGGCAACCCTCTGCATATTCTTGCCTGGAAAATTCCATGGACAGAGGAGCCTGACGGGCTATAGTCCATGGGATTGCAAAGAGTTGGACATGACTGAGCACACCCAGGATAGCATCAGATTCCACAGGTGAAGGGCGCTGTCCCCAAGACTCTCCCTGCTTCAGAGATGGGTCGAAATCCAGGTTGTTACCTGTGCTTCTGACCAACTGGCTATAAATCAGAAATTTGCACCACCCTCTTCTTGAGTTTAATCTGCTAGTGAGGCTCACGGAACTCCTGTACTCACCAGAATACTAGTTTATTACAAAGAATATTGAAGGATACAGATCAGCAGCCAGATGAAGACAAACATAGAGTGGGTTCCCGAACAAACGGGCTTCTGTCCTTGTGGAGTGTGGGGCCAAGCATAGTGGCAATGTGGAAGCATTCTGGTTCACCAGTCTAGAAGCTCTTGGAATGCTGTCCATTGAGTTTTTGTGGAGGTTTCATTATGTAGGCATGATTGGTTAAATCATCAGCCAGTGGTGATTGACTGAGTCTCTAGCCCTTCCCCCCTCCCAGGAGGTCAGTGAGGTGGGTTCCAATCTTTTCGTCTCACCATTGGTTCTCCCGGCAGCTCTCATCCTTAGGTGCTATCCCAAAGTCATCTCATTAACATAAGAACAGATATCTTTATCTTGGGACTTGGGAAACTCCAAGGGTTTCGGAAGCTCTATGCCAGGAACAGTGGACGAAGACCAAATATATAGTTACTATAAATCGCAGTATCATACCATCATATCAGCACCTTACCCTCCTTTTTTCCCAGTTCCATGAGTTTGTAAGTCTACTGTGGTAGCTTCACTTCATTGCTCAGTCTTGCTTAGATCACTGATTTGTTCCTGCATCTTTTAAATAAGTAGTCGTGAGCCATGCTCCTGCTGGCTTCGGAAGGCACTAAGCCGCTGTTCTAATCAGGACCATGTTTAGGATAAACCTTCCCTTCCTATTCGATCTCAATATACTTAGGTTCTTTTTTCATCTCCCTGGGTCAGAAGCCATTCCTCACGCATGCCCTGACTTCGGCAGCTGTCATTGGCCCAGCACAGACAGGACTTCCTGCTTTGGCACTCATGGCCCAGCATCTTGAACCTTACAATCCATATTTAGGCTTAATTTGTTACTGGAGCCTTGGTGCTTACAGTGCTCAGGTAAGAGCCCTCCATCCTAACACAGCTGGCCATTGAAAAACTTAGACCATGGAGAGGAGCATTTGGTCATCTTGCCAACTTTCCTTATGGAGACAGCAAAGTTTTTGAAGATCTATATTTTTTAAAATTGGTTTCGAGTGTACCTTTCTTGGTTTTATTGTTGTTTCTGTTGGTTTAAGATGTGTGGCATTTTTTATTTTGGCAAATTTGGTTCAGAGGGAATCTCTTGGGCATGTTGCTGCTCAACTCATTGAAAAAAAATTAACTACATTTGCATTTACTTTATGTGTAAAATTATACTCTATATCATTATCTTAATTGTCTCTATAGTAAGTGATACTATACTCCAAACAACGTTTTATTTTATTAAATGCTAGTAAATGATCTTTGATAGGCGAGACACCATGACAGCTTTTTATGTTGTCATCTCACGAAGGACAAATTATCCTTTGAATCATTGCCCATGTCTAGCATTTCTTTTAACATCTTTCAAATGTCAAGGTCTTTCCAGATTTAAAAAAAAGAAAAAGAATCTGTGAATAACTCAACCAAGGAGCTACCTGCAAAACTCAATTTCTGCTGGTGGTTAAGTATGTCACAGAAATCTGGTTACTGATGATAGAAGCAGGTATTCTCAGCCTTGTACTAGCCAAGACTTACTTTGGCACATTTTTTTTTTTTAATTGGACCCAGTACAATGCCATCATACACTTTGTGGACCCGTGAAAGTACCTGGCTTTGCGCATTTTCAACAGAGCCTGCCCATGATGAATATCAAGAAATGTTACATGGGTCTCTATAGTAATTGATTATTCACTCAATCAGAAATAAATTGCATTTCTTCACTCTGCCTTGACCTGTAGGAAGTCTGCTAATGGGGAAAAGATAACATCTGATAATGGAAAGACTGGTTGTTTTTCAAGATGTGAAAGTGTTGAGTGTTGAGGTCAGGTTCCAGCAAGGACAGAGTCATTTGAGCAATTACTAACAATCTCTTTTCTCAGCCCCAGCTACAGATCATCTGCAAGACTCTTGCAGACCACAGAGACTGGATGGTGGGAAGGTGATCAGCATGGACCAAAAGGTGCAGTCCACTAGATGGAGGCAGTTTGCTAGAGGATGAGCTCTGGAAGCTGGGACTCTGGTTTATTGCTTTTGTATCCTTAACAGCTAACACACAGGTCTTGACCGTTCTTTGAATGGCTGAGTGGGTTGCCAAGGAGCTTTGGGGAATGGGATGTTCTAGCGAAGCTCTAGCACTTCAGTTTTGAAAGCTCTTCTTTCCCTTTTTGTTCTTAAAAGTCATGAGCTGAAACATTGGTTTGTAACTAGGAGTGCATTTTAGAATCACTTAGCAACTATTAAAAAAAAAAAAGTGAGACTTGGGCCCCATCCTCAGAGATTCTGGTCTAATTAATCTAGGGTAGGGCTTAAACATCAGCATTTTCCAGTTTTCTCATGTGATACTAATGTCCAGCCAGGCTTGAGCCCCCCCGGACTAACAGAAAGACCAGTGTAATGGTCTGAAGTTGAAGACCCAAGATCTGGTGTGTTAGACTCCACTATTGATCGGGGTTGGTTGGATAGCCTGCTGATGAGTAAGAACTCTGTGTCCTATGTATAGTTGAAATCTTGTAAATAAAATCATTTTTCAGAGGAAAGATGATTTGAGGGGGTCAGAATGATAGAGTAACCCAGGAACTAGGCTTTGAGAGACTTGGTTTCTGTTCCATCTTAAAACCAACTATGATCTTGGCCCAAACACCTAGTATCTTGGACTCTCAGCTTTCTCATTGGTGAAACAAAGACTTCAAATTAAATTTAGAAATAAATATAGAATCTCTCAGTTCTAAATATGGTCTCATAAATGTGCTACTTTTGTGCTGACCCGCTTCTGAAGTAGTTAAGTCTATGATGTTTGTGGTACCCAGATGCAAAGTGAGTGTTAGGAAAATGGGTTACATCCATGTCATTGTTATTTACATTCCCTGCTCTAGTCTATGTATAATTCCTGAAGGTGAGACAGTTCATCTGCAGCTATGTTCCCCCTCAATTTTATTGAACAAACATTAAAGGATGGCAGGAACAGTCTAATTATTTTAGTTGTCAAAAAATATTTAAATTGATCAAATAATGTATGTTTTAATGGGAAGGGAGGCTAGAGTGGACAAAAGCAGGACATTTTTGGGTAACTAAAGCTTATAATTCTTATGTCCTCTTTAATCTTAATAGTTGTCAACATCTGTTAATTGCTTGCCACTACTCAATCCTGTTTTAGGAATAGCATGCCTGTCTTCTCATTCAATACTTACAATAATTGTATGAATAGGTCTATTATTATCCCAGTTTTGCAGATATGGAAGTTGAGGCATGTAAACGTTAATTTTCTTGCCTAAGGTTACCAAGAAGAATGTAGCAGAGCAGAGGTTTGAAGTCAGGAAGCCTAGGTCCTAACCACTAAGTCATAGCCTGTGGAATAATAGCTTTTGTTTCTATGATGCCTTCACTTATAGGAGCCTGTCATCTTCCTGAGAGCCTAAGTATTATTCTTATCTCGGTTTTCTGGATTGGCTCAGAGTCTGAATAATTATTCACGATCCTCCAGTTTGTGTACAAGTGGTTGCAGCTGAACTTGGTCCTGACTCCAGATCTGATGTTCTTTTCATTCTCTCTGAACACTGGCACAGCACTTTACAGTTTACAATGCATTTCTACATTCGTTACGCTGCTAAATCTTCACAACAACCCTGTAAGATAAACTGTGAAAAATATGAATGTTGTGCTGGTTAGCTGTAGTCAGATAACACTCTAGACGCTGTAAGAGATACACCCTGAAATTTCTGACTTCACACAGTATCAGTTTATTTCTCACTTGTATACAGTCCAGTCAGTAATGAAGGTGATTTGCTGCGTCTGTCATCATTCAGGGATCCGGGCAGGTGGAGGTACTGCCATCTTCATCCCACAATTTCCAAAGCCACTCCGTCCAGCAGCATGCTGGGCAGAGAGCGGAGGCTCCCACAGGAAGCTCCGATGGACCAGGCCTGGAGTGGGATCTGCGTCTTCCACCTACATTCCCTTGGGTGAGACAGCCTGTGGCCGCTCCGAACAGAATGGAGGTCTGTAAAATGTAGTCTAGATGTGTGCTCAGGAAGGAAGGAAAACAGGTTTGGTGAACAGCTGGCCACATTCTTCGGCAACACCTAAAAATAATGAAAATAACAAATAGTACCAATTCTTGCTGTAGGTTAGGCACTCCGTGATCTTGACAGTTTACAAACATTATCTCAGTAAATTCCCATAATGGTCTTTGTGATAAGTTAATACTTCTTACAGATGGAGCATTTGAGAGACATCAAACTAAGTGACTTGCCCAGGGTCCTAGAGGTAGATGCCAAGCAGCCGAGCTTGGACTCAGATTTGGGTCTCCCTGACTTTGGAGTCAGTATTCATAGCCACTCTTTAAGCTTACATCTTCTCAGGGCAAGTCAGGAGAGTGGGGTTCCAGGCCCTTTTGCTGTTGATGGTGCAACGCAGGCCTTTACTGATTAGGCAGCTAAGCATGTTGGGGAGCACTAATTAGTTTCCCTCTTATCCAAGGCCCAGGCCACGAAGGGTCTGAATCCGGTGTGGTGGTTGGTGGGATTACTTAATTT
>SJYA01002280.1:2695479-2832332 GCA_006410615.1 Neotragus moschatus | reverse complement strand
AAAAAAAAAAAAAAGTGAGACTTGGGCCCCATCCTCAGAGATTCTGGTCTAATTAATCTAGGGTAGGGCTTAAACATCAGCATTTTCCAGTTTTCTCATGTGATACTAATGTCCAGCCAGGCTTGAGCCCCCCCGGACTAACAGAAAGACCAGTGTAATGGTCTGAAGTTGAAGACCCAAGATCTGGTGTGTTAGACTCCACTATTGATCGGGGTTGGTTGGATAGCCTGCTGATGAGTAAGAACTCTGTGTCCTATGTATAGTTGAAATCTTGTAAATAAAATCATTTTTCAGAGGAAAGATGATTTGAGGGGGTCAGAATGATAGAGTAACCCAGGAACTAGGCTTTGAGAGACTTGGTTTCTGTTCCATCTTAAAACCAACTATGATCTTGGCCCAAACACCTAGTATCTTGGACTCTCAGCTTTCTCATTGGTGAAACAAAGACTTCAAATTAAATTTAGAAATAAATATAGAATCTCTCAGTTCTAAATATGGTCTCATAAATGTGCTACTTTTGTGCTGACCCGCTTCTGAAGTAGTTAAGTCTATGATGTTTGTGGTACCCAGATGCAAAGTGAGTGTTAGGAAAATGGGTTACATCCATGTCATTGTTATTTACATTCCCTGCTCTAGTCTATGTATAATTCCTGAAGGTGAGACAGTTCATCTGCAGCTATGTTCCCCCTCAATTTTATTGAACAAACATTAAAGGATGGCAGGAACAGTCTAATTATTTTAGTTGTCAAAAAATATTTAAATTGATCAAATAATGTATGTTTTAATGGGAAGGGAGGCTAGAGTGGACAAAAGCAGGACATTTTTGGGTAACTAAAGCTTGTAATTCTTATGTCCTCTTTAATCTTAATAGTTGTCAACATCTGTTAATTGCTTGCCACTACTCAATCCTGTTTTAGGAATAGCATGCCTGTCTTCTCATTCAATACTTACAATAATTGTATGAATAGGTCTATTATTATCCCAGTTTTGCAGATATGGAAGTTGAGGCATGTAAACGTTAATTTTCTTGCCTAAGGTTACCAAGAAGAATGTAGCAGAGCAGAGGTTTGAAGTCAGGAAGCCTAGGTCCTAACCACTAAGTCATAGCCTGTGGAATAATAGCTTTTGTTTCTATGATGCCTTCACTTATAGGAGCCTGTCATCTTCCTGAGAGCCTAAGTATTATTCTTATCTCGGTTTTCTGGATCGGCTCAGAGTCTGAATAATTATTCACGATCCTCCAGTTTGTGTACAAGTGGTTGCAGCTGAACTTGGTCCTGACTCCAGATCTGATGTTCTTTTCATTCTCTCTGAACACTGGCACAGCACTTTACAGTTTACAGTGCATTTCTACATTCGTTACGCTGCTAAATCTTCACAACAACCCTGTAAGATAAACTGTGAAAAATATGAATGTTGTGCTGGTTAGCTGTAGTCAGATAACACTCTAGACGCTGTAAGAGATACACCCTGAAATTTCTGACTTCACACAGTATCAGTTTATTTCTCACTTGTATACAGTCCAGTCAGTAATGAAGGTGATTTGCTGCGTCTGTCATCATTCAGGGATCCGGGCAGGTGGAGGTACTGCCATCTTCATCCCACAATTTCCAAAGCCACTCCGTCCAGCAGCATGCTGGGCAGAGAGCGGAGGCTCCCACAGGAAGCTCCGATGGACCAGGCCTGGAGTGGGATCTGCGTCTTCCACCTACATTCCCTTGGGTGAGACAGCCTGTGGCCGCTCCGAACAGAATGGAGGTCTGTAAAATGTAGTCTAGATGTGTGCTCAGGAAGGAAGGAAAACAGGTTTGGTGAACAGCTGGCCACATTCTTCGGCAACACCTAAAAATAATGAAAATAACAAATAGTACCAATTCTTGCTGTAGGTTAGGCACTCCGTGATCTTGACAGTTTACAAACATTATCTCAGTAAATTCCCATAANGCGTCTTCCACCTACATTCCCTTGGGTGAGACAGCCTGTGGCCGCTCCGAACAGAATGGAGGTCTGTAAAATGTAGTCTAGATGTGTGCTCAGGAAGGAAGGAAAACAGGTTTGGTGAACAGCTGGCCACATTCTTCGGCAACACCTAAAAATAATGAAAATAACAAATAGTACCAATTCTTGCTGTAGGTTAGGCACTCCGTGATCTTGACAGTTTACAAACATTATCTCAGTAAATTCCCATAACGGTCTTTGTGATAAGTTAATACTTCTTACAGATGGAGCATTTGAGAGACATCAAACTAAGTGACTTGCCCAGGGTCCTAGAGGTAGATGCCAAGCAGCCGAGCTTGGACTCAGATTTGGGTCTCCCTGACTTTGGAGTCAGTATTCATAGCCACTCTTTAAGCTTACATCTTCTCAGGGCAAGTCAGGAGAGTGGGGTTCCAGGCCCTTTTGCTGTTGATGGTGCAACGCAGGCCTTTACTGATTAGGCAGCTAAGCATGTTGGGGAGCACTAATTAGTTTCCCTCTTATCCAAGGCCCAGGCCACGAAGGGTCTGAATCCGGTGTGGTGGTTGGTGGGATTACTTAATTTGTTTCCAGTTATCCAGGCTTTTCTAAACCCTGCATCCATATATCTTTAAGCAGATGCAAAAGGCTTTACCCTTGATTATTCCTGGCACATTCTCCTTGCAGCTGTATTCTAGGTGTGTTAGCAGGGACCCAGGTGCTTGCTTTTTTTTGCTGACATTTAACCTAGAGTTTTTCAAGCTCTTATATATAAGCCCATGCATCACCTAGGACCTTATTAAATTGCATGTTCAACTTCAGCAGGTCTGGGGCGGGGCCTGAGAGTCTGCATTTCTAACAAGCCCCCAGCTCCTGCCCACCTTGCAAGTCCATCAATCACATTTTCTAAAAGTAATTTATCTGTTTATTTTTGGTTGTGCTGGGTCTCTGTTGCTGCACACAGGCTTTCTCTACTTGTGGCGAGTGGGCACTTCTCTTCGTTGTGGTCCAGTTCTCATTGCGGTGGTGTCTTTTGTTGTGGAGCCCAGGCTCTAGGGGCAGGGGCTTCAAAAGTTGCAGCTTGTGGGCTTTATAGGATGGGCTCAGAAATGGTGGTGCATGGGCTCAGTTGCTCTTTAGTACGTGGAATTTTCCCAGACCAGGGATCGAACCTGTGTCCCTCGCATTGGCAGGCAGAGTCTTACCCTGTACATCAACCACATTTTGAAAAGTAAGGATCTGGTGCTTGTATAACAAAAATCAGCCTGCTCCCTTGTCCGTTTATTTTAGCACTTTGTTCCTATATGTCATTTCACTTGTTATATTCTAGCTAATGGGATAGATGTCTGTCTCCTCAACTAGAATCTGAGTTTCTTGAAGATTGAGGCCTTTTATACTTGAAACTTTTGTCTGAATCCACGCGTTTTGAGTAGATGACTAATGACTGCAAATGCCGGCATGGTGCGAGGCTGCAGGGAATCCTGCTCTTGGGGCACTGTCAAGGGCATTACCTCTCACCCTATAGGGTGCTACGTGAAACTGTTAGCTGGCTACCTGCAGATCCCACAGAACTTTTGGTCCTTTTTGGTTCCTTCACTGTTAACAGTACAATGCAAGACCAAAGAATAGAGCGATAGATAGGGATATTATCCAGCTAGTGTTAATTTGGGGGTGTGGGAAGAAGGATCTGGAATACACAGTCCAGAATGTTCCAACCAGCCCAGGTTGACTAGTTATAGTTCCTATTCCTATTTTCTTATAGGTCCCAGATTTTAAGAGCTTCTCTGGTGGGTCAGTAGGTAAGGAACCCGTCTGCAATGCAGGAGACCTGAGTTCGATCCCTGGGTCTGAAAGATCCCCTGGAAAAGGAAATGGCAACCCGTCTCAGTATTCTTGCCTGGGAAATCTTGCTACAGAGAAGTCTGGCAGGCTACGGTCCATGGAGTCCCAAAGAGTCAGACACGACTTAGTGACTAAACCACCACTAGGTTTTAAATCTGGGAGTACTTTTGCAGCCCAAACTAAAAAAAAAAAAAAAAAAAGCCACCATAAAATATACATCTTTCTCCAACAGCATCCTTTTCCCATTTCATTTTTCTACAGAAAATCTGTTTTCTTTGAGGAATCAGAATCTGAGGACCGAAGCTGTCTGGAAATGGGATGGTGTCAACCTACTTTGTAAAGACATTCACGCCTCCACCATTGGTGGGCCCTTGAGGTTATCTGAGGTGGCTGGTTTCTCCAGTTCTGACCAGTGATGGACTACCAACAAGAAAAAAAAGAGGACAAGAAAAAAGAGGCCTAGAGGAGAGAGCTGGTTTCTGTCAGAAGTTCAGGTGGCTTGTAGACTAGGCCTATTTGTAGAAGGCGAGATCCAGGAATGGAGTCAGGATAGTCAAGTAGAAGGGAAAGTTTCTGAACAATTGTCAGGTCAAACGTTTTTGTGGATTACCACAAAAATCTGATGGCACCTGTGGTGCCTCTGCCCAGGGAGATACATACATGCAACATTTTGTACACGGTTGTAGAGAGTTCAAGGTATCTTTGGGTCCCAGATTAAGACCTCGTGGAGTGAAGAGACATGAAGACTAGGGTATGGGTAACATGGGACAGGATTTAAAGAGGTTCTCTCTCATCTGTTCCCAAATGGAATTTTGCATGGGTACTAGTCATGGATATGGTTCTACCTTTTGTTATTTGGGCTATTCAGAGAAAGCTGGTTTCTTTTCAAACACTGAAACAATCTCAGAAGTGATCAGAGATGTCAAGAGCCATGATAATTGTGCTGCACAGATCACTGAGTTAGTTCTGTTCCTTTAGCGAGGTTCGATTTTATTGTCCCGGGCACGGGCACTTTTCCTATCAGAAGCTCTCCCACATACTCTATTCATTATTCTGTCCGCCTGCAATACTGTCATCAGCTGAATACCAATCGTTCTGGTAGACCGTCCTCAGTGCTATTTGGAGGAACCATTTTTCAGCTTGGTTAACATTAGCATTTTCAGTAACAATACAGGGATGAGGGGAGGGAGATGATGCCTCTTATGTTCACCATCAGGAAAATACAGTGATTTCTTTTGGTGGGAGTCCATGCAGTTGTCATGATTCTAATTTAAAGACAGAAAGAACAGGAATCCTCTTTGTCTAACTTGCACCTCCAATTCCTGAAAGTGATGATAGAAGGTCTTGCTCCCCCTCCTAGGGGCTTGACTTACTGCAACCATGGTGCATTTGGGTTGCACATGGGATGATGAACTTGACTGAGCACATTAATGTGATACTAAGGGCATCACACATCTCTCTCTCTGAGTTTCTGCTGTTGAAAAGGATGGTGCTGGTGAAACACAGAATTCCAGAATCATGGCGACTGTTTGCCGTGAGTTTGTGTATCAGTTAAATCATGCCTTTATATCTAAAAACAAAACAATGGAGATTGATATTTTGGCTGCCCAACTTCCATTTGCTTGGCTAGTAGCATCCTAGTCTCCTATTGAGGAATTACCTTCTCCCCAGTGATACAGTCTGGTAGGGCTAGGAACCAGATGCCCTATCTTCCTTAGCTAAGGGGCAGGCTTGTGAATCAAAATAAGCCAATAATACTCTTCCTCCTGGGATCTCAGTCTTGAAATAGCATAGCTAAGGGACTGAAGATGGTTGGAGAGCAGTCATTTCTAACAGCAGGTCTCCAACAAGAGCAGTCCCATCCCAGAACAATTAAATCAGAGTCCCAGAGGATGAGGTCAAGACATCAATAATCTTTAAAAGCTTTAAAATCTCCCTGATGATTCTAGTGTGCAGCCACGGTAAGAACGACTGCCAAAGAGGCTGTTCCCGAGCCTCTGGAGCTGCCTGGTTTCCACTCTAGTCCAATACCCTTCTTGTTGAGTCTCTGAGTTCCTGAAAACCTTCCTTTAAATCCTCAGATTATTTAAATTAACCAGTTTGTTTTGTTTCTTGCAGCAGATGACCCCAATATTAACATACTAAAAAAAAAAAATTGCATAAATGTGGTTTACTCTGAATCCAGTGCAAGTAAGTCACCTTGCACAGGAACCCAAAAGTAATGGATTTGACAGCTTAAAACCAACAAATATCCTTCCTTTCCTAATGGAAAAGCCAAATCCATTCATGAAAATAAGCCCATTATTCCACTAACACAAAGACTTGGGGTTTGCATGGTTATTAGGAAACTTTTTTAAGAATCCCTGGAAGGCTTAAGCAAAAGACACTCTAGGTACCAACATGTCTTCTTTTCCTTCTCTACCTGCTAGAGATAAATCAACATGTAGCCAAATAGCTACTTACTGGCAGCAACCATGTGTAAATCAGGGACGTTGCAGGCACTCTTCAAAGGCAGTTGGCAACCGGAAGGCTTTCTGGGCCTTCAAAGAGTTTTTAAGTGCCTTAGATTTTTCCAGTTGGCATCACAGAAGAGGAAATTTTATCTTTGAGAATGAGGGTGGTAAGTGAAAATGGAAAATTTTCCAAAAGCCAGACTTCATTTTGATTGTGATGCAAATCCAGAAAAAGAGCCTCTTTGTCTTCCTGCTTCTCCCCTGGGTGTGCGGCGGAGGTTCAGGCTTGGGAACAAAGGTGCAGAGGGATCCCATGCAGCTTTCTTGGGAGAAGAAAGAATTTGTAATTTGTGAATCATTTTTCTGCATTTGTAGTCACATTGCTTTTAATCGTAGGCGAGTATTGAGGCAGAGTGATCTTGACAGGAAAAAAATACATTGTTTATTAAGTGTAAAGAGAGGAGAACCATGCCATGTTGTAAAAAGATACACACACTTTTTAGTCCTTGGGGATTGTTGTCAAGTGTATTAGTAGCCTTCTTAGGCCGCTTGCAGAGATCAGAAGTTAGAATGCAGTTGTGACTTTAAAACTCTCAGGATGGGACTTCCCTGGTGGCCCAGAGGTTAAGAGTCTGCCTTGCTGATGTAGGGGACTTAGGTTTGATCCATAGTCTGGGAACTAAGATTTCACATGCCATGGAGCAACTAAGCCTGCATGCTGCGACTAGAGTCCTCAAGCTGCAAAGAAAGATCCCACATGCCACATCTAAGAGCTGACGTAGCCAAATAAACAAATAATTTTCTTTTTTTAAAAAAGCAACAACTGTCAGGTCTCCTTTCACTCCTGGACAAGCACCCCTAAAGTCATTGGACTTCTTTATGATATCTGGGAAACGCATTCTTTATTAATACAGCTGTTGCACTTAGGCGTAGGCCCCCTGGGTTGGTCAGCACTGGAGGGGGCATCAGTGGCAGCCACTGATAGCGTTTCTTGCAACACTTCTTTCCAGTCTAATGCAAATCTCAGCTTAGTATGCCCAAAGCACAGCTTTTGAATTCTACTCCCAGACCTGTTCTTCCCATTTCCCTGTGGATGGCATCGTCAGTATGGATGCCTTCTCAGCATATCCGCTGTCACTCCTTACATTCAATTACCATAATCTTTGCCAGGCCACTGTAATAACTCCCGAACAGGTTGTCTTGTTTCCACTCTTGCCTTCATTCCTCCAACACTGCAGTCCATTCCTCACAGTACAGCTAGAGTGATCTTTTATTATGCCACTCAGATTACATTGCTCCCGCATTTAAAATAGAATAGCTTTTAAATTAGAGAATAGCTTCCCATCTCAGTAAAATAAAGCTCAAACTCCTTATGGTGACCTTAAAGACCTAGGATCTTATGCCTGCCTTTTTTCTAATCCTATCTGGTTCAGTTTTTTCCTCTGCATATCACATTCCAGCTATAGTAACTCTCTTCCAATCCCTTCAACACACCAGCCTCAATTCCTACCCTGGGCTCTTGTAGTTAGTGTTCTCTTTGCCTAGAATGTCTTGCCTACATCTTCCCAAGCCACTCTTTCTTATCACTCAGATCTTAGCAGCAGCGTCACCTCTTCTGAGAAGCTTTTCATGATTGTCCAATCTGAGGTCACATGGCTCTCTTCGGGAACTCGTTCTACTTTCTCTTCTTCATTGAATTTACTGCTTTTGTGTCCTATTCAACTGTTTACCTTCCACGAGAACCTAAATGCCACAAGAGCAGGGATGTTAAAAAAAATGTTGTCCTGATGTCTCCAGTACTTAGTACATTGTCCATCACAAAGTAGGTAACAGTAAACCCCAAAGCAAAGCTTACTATCCCCAACATTCAAAGAGTAACTTAAGTTGCATCTCCTCAGTGTGTAACTTTATTAATAAGCAAGTGATATTCTTTTTGAGAAAACTAAAATAATCATTATAGCAGCCCATGTAAAGCCCAGTTATCTTGTGGCTTTAAGATGTCACTTTCAAGGAAACAGTTCTCAATCCTTCACAATAATAAAAAAGGAATTAGAATCTTTACTGTAGTCTGAAGTAAAATTCCAAGTGCTTCTCAAATATCTTCTTCCTTCCTACTATCCTTCCTTAGGATCTCTAAGAGTGGAGAATTGCAGCACATTTATTAATATTTTCCTTTCTTCCCATTTGCGTTACAAAAATAAGTTTTGCAAATTAAAATATAAAAAGAACACAGCTTGACAAGGCAGTGTTCTGTTACTACAGACATATATTTTCTTAACCTTTCTTCAAAGTACCAGTGACGTTTGTGTTGAATTAATATGTGCACACAAAAGTCCATTAGAACGTAAATACGTAATTAAAGTAGCAGCTGTTGCACTACAGTTGCCAGATCTTGATATTCTTTTGAGCTACAATACCAGACTGACCTGGATTAAAATCCTATTTCTGCTGTTTGCTGTCAGTGTAATCTTGGACAAGTTATGTAAGATCTCTGAGCCTTCTCCTCACTTGCAAACAGCTTCCGATAGTGGTGACCTTATGGCATCCTGTTTAAGGATTAAATGAGGTCATGTATGGAAAGCATTTAGCACAGTTCTGGACTTCTTGTAAATCTTTATTAGGAATAAGTTTTAACATAAATTACCCTTATAAATTGGAGAAGGCAATGGCACCCCACTCCAGTACTCTCGCCTGGAAAATCCCATGGACAGAGGAGCCTGGTAGGATGCAGTCCATGGGGTCACAAGGAGTTGGACTCAACTGGGAATGATGTCAAAGCATATGACCATGATGTAGGGCCTCCCCAGGAGGTTTTCCTACACCCTTTCTCTCCACCTAGTCCACTCTCACAGGGTCTACTCCAGACTCAATCTGCTCTCCTTCTTCTTTTTAATTTTTTCTGTCGGTCTGAATCTGATGGCTGTGTCGACAGGAGAATTGTCAGTGGAGGCTTGCGCTTTGATTAGAATGTGGTGTGTGGTTTGCCTCGCTCAGGATGCAGCTGGCTAGACCTTTTATACCCTCTATGTCTCCTCCCTCCCAGGCTGTGGTAGAGATGACTGGTACATGCTTCCTCATGTCTGAGTTGTCTGAAACAACTGAGGGCCGGCTTGGAGAGCTCGACTGGGGTGATATGCATGAGCTTCTCCGTTCTCTTTTACATGGTCTCTCCACATTGCTAGCTTAAGCTTCCTTATAGCGTGGAGGTCTCAGGGTACTTGGACTTCTTACGTGGTAGCTGGCAGAGAGAAAGCAGAAGCTGCTGGGACTTTTATAGCCTGGACTCAGAAGTCCTGGAACATTTCTTCATTACATGCTATTAGTCAAAGTGATTATAATGCCAGCCCAGATTCAGNGGTAGCTCTACTTTTCTTGGAGAGATCTCTAGGCTTTCCCATTCTGTTCTTTTCCTCTATTTCTTTGCACTGATTGTTGGCTCAGGCTGCTATCAAAATATACCATAAACTGGGTGGCTCAAACTACAGACATTAATTTTCCCACAGCTCTGGAGGCTGGAAGCCTAATATCGAGGTGCTGGCAGGTTTCGTTTCTCCCGAGGCTTGTTTCCTTGGCTTCTCATGGCTGCCGTCCTGCTGAGAGTCCTCACATGACCTTTTCTCTGTGTGCTTCTACCTAATGGCTCTCTCTTCCCATAGGGACACTGGTTCTATTGGATTACGAGCACATCCTTCTGCTCTCATTCAGCCTCAGTTACCTGTATAAAGACCTTCTCTCCAAGTACAGTCATGCTGAAGGTTAGGCCTTCAAAATTCAAATAGAGCAGGGGGCACAGTCCCTAACACTGTGTGGTCCTGCCAGTCCCCGTGCTCAGTCCTGTCTGACTCTTTGAGGTCCCACGGACTGAGCCCACCATGCTCTTCTGTCCATGGAATGTTTCAGACAAGAATACTGAAGCAGGTTGCCATTTCCTACTCCAGGGGACCTTCCCCACCCAGGGATCAAACTCATATCTCTTGTGTCTCCTGAGTTGGCAGGCAGGTTCTTTACCACTAGTGCCACCTGGGGAGTCTTCGATAAGTCATTTAACCTCTGGCCTCAGCCTCAGTTTCTTTCTGTATAACTGAAAGGGGCACACGGCTTCCTTTCAACTTTTCCATTCTGTCATCTCTGGGGAGTTCAACTCCTAAGTGACTCGAGGGGGTGTTTTCTGAAATGAGATCAGTGGCTTTTGCCACCTTCTCTGTGACCTTGACACCCCACTGCAGGAGCCTTTCCTGCTCAGTTTCCATCACTCTCCCAGCCTTCTCCGCCCACATTGCATTGTTCTTGTAATGGTTTGTCGGCATGCATGTCTTCCCTTCAGTCTTTATAGACGCCGCCTTTATCTTCTTAGCTTTGAAAGGAAAGGCCAAACCTACCTTGCATAATTTGCAAACAGGAAATACCAAAACCCTGTTCTAGGCTCACTTTAGCCTCTCTTTGTGCGTGTTATCTCCAGCAGGGAAATACCTCCTCCCTCTTTATTCCTGTTTCTCACTCCATTACCTAAAAAAAAAAAAAAAAAAAAGACTGCTTATTTTATTCACCAGTGGTGATGGGATCACATCAGATAACATTTGTGTTGTTCAAGAAGTGCAAAGTCAAGTGAGCTCACTTGTTACTACAAAGAGGAACTATTGCCTTTGTTAGGTGGCAGAAAGGGGGCTTCTATGCAAGTGAAGGTTAATTTCATTTTCACAGCAAAGTATAGAAAGGTCATAAAGAGTGATAAAATTTTCATAGTGTTTATGCCATCTCCTCTTGCTCGGCCTGTGCTTTTGGTCCCATTTAAGGCAGGAGGTGTATGATTTAGAGCCTTAGCTCATCTGCATAATCCATTAAAATGTCACTTTTTTAATTGCAGAAGCTATTCCTCTGAAGCGCACACCTGCTGCTGCTGGAATTTATAGCCACAACATGGTGTGATTTGTGTTTGGAATGAATGCAGCCACCTCTGCCATCCCGGGCTGCCCTCCATAGTGTGGCTGTGATCATGCTCAGAAACTGGGGGCGAGCAGAAATGACTCCCCTACCAGAGAGTTCTGTGTTCTCTTCCTCCTCGAATCTTTGAGGACCTACTTCTCTGCTTCAGAAATTGCCGTGCCGGTACCATGTTTATAGAGGATAGGATTCTATACGCAGCATCAAATGAGAGCAGACGTCAGGGGAAAGCTTTGGAAATTGAGTGCTTACAGCAAATTGGTGCTGGCTGTTGGGCCAAGAAATGGCAGAAGGAGCTTTCATTAGTGCACATTGAAGGGACTTGGTAGGACAGCATAGAGCAGCTTGTGTCTAGAATATTCCAGCACTCTTTGTCTTTAAAGGAACCAGATTTTAGGGACACTGATATTGGACTTAGGTTTTGAGGTGCTTGTAAGAAATATGAGGGCTCACAAAACTGGGGCATCCAGCCATGAGGTCTAAGGTTTGGTGATGCTGGAGAGGATGTGGTGATGTGGCATAGTCATGAGCTATCTGGCCATCCATCTCACAAAACACAAAGCTGTGACACCCAGGATGGATGACTGTAAAGCCTAAGTTCCAAATACACGCTAGTGTTAGCATGTTCCTTAGAGCCCAAGTGCAGAATCTCCTTTCTTGGCTGACATATGTCAAAGATATAGGCTCAGGAATCTGATTGCATAAGGTCAAATGCCTTTTTACCCTCTGTGAAAAGTAAAAGTGATGTTGCTCAGTTGTGTCTGACTCTTTGTTACCTTATGGACCGTATGTGTAGCCTGCTGGGCTCCTCCAGCCATGAAATTTTCCAGCAAGAATCCTGGAGTGGGTTGCCTTTTCCTTCTCCAGGGCATCTTCCCAACCCAGGGATCAAACCTGGGTCTCCCAGATTGCAGGCAGACTCTTTACCGTCTGAGCCACCAGGGAATCCAATGATTTCAGCTCTCCAGGCTTCAGCTTTCCCACTTTAAGATGGGAGTACTAAGTATCCACTTTAGCATTGCTGTGAGGATTAAGTGGATTAATGCATCTAAAAAGCCCAGCCCAACCTGGCATGTGGTGAATATGTATGCAATAAATTTATCTAGAGAGCTTCTTCTAAGGAAGAAATTTGCCCAAGGTATTTTTCATAAGCTTGCTAGCCATTTCTCTCGGATCATCTTGATAATGGACTGCTGGAAATGTACAACCGTTTCTGAAAGAGTGTGTGGGGTCCAGTTGCTCGCCACTCAAGAGCCAGTAATCAGGCTGGGTTGTTGGGAAGGAAAGGTTGCTTTATTTCAGATGCCAGTACCTGGGGCTGGGGGAGGGCAGGCATCTGTCCAAAGGCTGACTCCCCCTTTCCCCCAACTTTGGCAACCAATGGGGCAAGAGCTTTTATAGACAGAAGTGGGGGGAACTATATGCAGAAACAGGACTGCCAGCTCTAACAGTCATCCTCACGTTGGTCATCATTGGTCTGACAGTCATCCTCACGTTGGTCATCGTTGGTCTGACAGTCATCCTCACGTTGCTCCTCTTGGTTGTTTTAGGTACAGTTACTCTTCAGTTTCAGGGTCCATTTGTTCCCATTTCTCTGAGGCCAGTCCTCAGAATTGTGGCAGCCCATGTCCTGGGTGCAGTCTGATCATCCTGTAGCTGACTTCTCCATCTGGTGTTTTAGTATCTATAAGACAGCTCACAGGAGATGGCTCAGAATATTATCTGTAGCCCCTGAGAAAGAACTGAAGCTCCTGGACTGTGCTTACTGACTGCATTATTATTCTTTAGTCTCTTTTGCTTGTTTCCTTTTGTTTTTGCATTTCTTACTTCTCTGATTAAACTTATTCTTTGATTAAACTTTGCTACAGACCAAAGGCAGGCAGAGGACACAGTGACGGGGGGTGGGGGTGGGGGGCAAAGACTATAGGGTCCTGCTCCATTTCATGACTGTCTCAGAGTGTTCTGATTTTATTTATAACACTACTGATGACCAGGTAAAATTCCAGTGGCTAGATTGTTGGTTTTGTTGATTATATTATTGGGAGAAATTTTCATGAAAAGATTATCAAATTTACAGCTTCAGAAATAGACAAAGTAACAAGCATTGATATCCTGAGATCTTTCTCAGAGTGACAATTTAATGGACATAGAAAATAGTGATGGTACAGTGGACTTATTTTTTTAAACATATAATTAGATTTTTGATTTGGTCATCACTTTCTTAAAATATTTAATGTCACAGTGGTGGTAATGCTTAATAAATAATAGCTACATTTTTTCAGGCAAGCTAGTTTATTTCCGTGTGAAAGGCAAGCAGGTAGTTCTCCTCAGGAAGCGATCCAGGGATTCAGGTGTTTTTCTCTTGCTCCTTAGCCATATCCTAAGGTGAGCCCCTTCTTCATACAGGCTGGCTTACCGGTTACATACCTTGTGTTCCAACCCAAAAGGCGGGTATGAAAGAATGGAGGGGAAGCATTTTTTGGTAAGAAATAGAATATTACTTTTGTTTGCATTCCGTTGGTGATAACTTAAGTCACATGGTCACACATGATTACAAAGGATAACAAAATCTTGTTGATGTTTACTATGTGCTTAGGCACATTCTAAACTCCTTTTTTTTTTTTAAACTTTAAAATATATATATATTTCTGTGACTGTGCCAGCTGGTAGTTGTGGCACACGGGATCCTCGGTCTTTGTTGCAGCGTGCAGGATCTTGCATTGCAACATTCAGACTCCTAGTTGGGGCATGTGGGATCTTACTCCCTGACCAGGGATTGAACCCGGACCGCCTGCACTGGGAGCATGGGATCCTAGCCATTGGACCACCAGCGAAGGCCCTGTTCTAAACTCTTTTAATGTCTTGTCTCCTTCAGTCCTCATACCAACTATTTGACGAAAGTGGTTCATAGGTAAGACGATTGAGGCAGAGAGAGGTAAAGCAACTTGCCCAAAGTCGCACAGCCAGTTAAGTGTAGAGCTGAGATTTTTATCTAGGTCTGTCAGATTCCAAGGCTCGTGTTCCTATCCACCAAGACAGAAGAGAGAAGCTAAAACTAAGAAGAGAATTGCGCGGGGTTGAGAAATCTGAGCTCGGGTCACCTTTGTCCTTGTCACTGTGTGGCTCCAGGCCCCTCCCCCACTGCGCTCTTGACGAAGTGGTGCAGTTGACCTCGGGCCACGGAGACAGAGACCGTCAGCGATGCTTTCTCCCAGGCCTTCCTACACGGTGGCCAGAAGTGTCTGCTGGGAAGCTTTCCACTCAATTTGTTGTCACGTTCATCAGGTGTCTTTAAGGGAAAGCGAATTTCAGATGTTGTATGGTGTTTGGGACAGTACTGAACAGTTTACAATAGACTGCAAAAATGGAGTAACATGAAAAAATCCAATGTCTTCCAACTCAACAGAAAATCCCCTGGTGACATGCAGTCTTGTAATGGAGGGATCAACAGTTTTCCTCACGGGAGTTGGGGATAGAGGTGGTTTGCTGAGGTACAGAAGGTTTGGATGGTTAGAGTTTGGATGGATGGTTTGGAAGGTTTGGATGGATGGGGTTGCTGGTAACACTCATATTAGCTGAACCAGAGATGTGGATTTTCTTGGAAGCCTGCAGAGGGACATCGGAGAACCGCAGGAGAGGGAGTACAGCTGGGCCTGGTGAGAGAGGGACCAGCAGATCCAGGGCTGGCCAGCTCTGTTTCTATTGTCTGTCTCTATCTCTCTGCCTCCTTGCTGTCCTTCCTCTCCACCCCAGTTCTCCCATTTCTGATTCTCTCTGGTACTTTCCTTTATGATAATCTGAAGACTTTCTCTGGGTCCCTGGTACAAATAGCCTGAAAGGGCAGCGTGGAGTCCAGTGCCCCCTTACACACCTGACTAAAGGTCTCTGTGGCCCCAGGGACAGCTTGGTTTGCTGCAAGGTCAGGAGCAATTGGCTTGCCCTGGGGGCAGGTGTCCACTCTTGGCCCAGTCAGCAATAGGGGATGATCGTGAACCAATGTTATGTTTTCTGGAGGGGGCATTTGCTAGAGGAGGGGCCACGTGCTGGACAGATGCTCCAAATTGTGTCTTCTGCAGTTGGACAGAATAATGACTATTTATAGATCATTTACTTTGTCTGAAACACTCTACTGTCTGAAAATGAAAATCAAGACCACCCTGACTATTCCACATTATTTTAGTCATACCCTCATCTAAGGTGTCTGGACAGGTCCAAGGCCCACGGAAGTAAACGGGGGAGGCAGATGCAAGTAAGCTCTCTCTGCACCAGTTGCAAAGGTTGCTGTCTTGAAAAGGTTGGCTGGTGTTGCTGTGTGAGCTACACCGCTGCTCCTCACTGTCCCAGGCAACCTGTCTTCTGGCATCTACAGGACTTCGGGGTTGACAACCCATGAAAGCACCAGAGGTTTATCACTTTAGAGGTTAAATATTTCACATGGTTTTGGAGTCAACTAGTGGAGAAGGAAGTGGCAACCCATTCCAGTATTCTGGCCTAGAGAATCCCATGGACAGAGGAGCCTGGTGGACTGCTGTCCATAAGGTCGCACAGAGTCAGACATGACTGAAGCGACTTAGTATGCATGCAGAGGAAAGAGTCAACTAGAGGAAGAATAAACTCAGCAAAACAAGAGTAGTATTTTATGCAAAATCACTAAAAAATTTCAGAGATAATAAACATTTCAGTCTGGGGCATTTGTTTCCCAGAATGTGTGATGGGAACCATGGACTGATCAACACTTGGCAAACTGCATGACTTCTACAGGTCTACGCTACGGGATGCCGGCTGTGGAGACAGCTCAACAGGGTTTTCCTTCCGTGATCTCATTTTCTGTTCCAGATTTGGAGGACTTCAGTGAAAGCCCAATCCTCACAAAAGTGAATTGTTTTTTTAAAAAGGGTTTCTCTCTCTCTACTTTATAGCACTTTTCTTTCCTACAAGGAGGCTTCAGAGCAGTCTTTGCCTGAGAGCTTGCTGGTGCTTTATTTAATCACAGTTTTATGAACTCTTCATACACCACCAGCCAATTTTACAGCTCTAGAGTCTTGCTTAGGAGACAGACACCGCTTTTTCCTGCAGTCGATTTTAAACACTTTACCATCTGGGATTTTTAGTAACTTGTGACTAGCAAATGGGTGCCATATTTTCAGGATTTTGCAGCTTGAGAAATCTAGGGTTGTTGTGCAGAAATGCCTGGTAATAAATAAATAACATATATTGGTTTTACCTTCATTTGAAAAGTTAACCATCAGAATAGGTTTAAAGCAGCTGATATCTTGTTTAATTTCATTTATTGCCTAATGCCTTACTTGGTGGCGAAGAAGCAGTGTGTTATTGCAACGGTTAGCATATTAGGTCGGATGTTCTGAGAATATTTGACCCTCAAAAGGACACTATTGCTCATCTCCTTCTTTCCACAGCAGTCATTGTATTCATAGAAAATGGAAACCAACCAAGGTTCAGTTGACTCGGCTGGGGTTATATTTGCTTGCAAGGAACAGAAGAGCTAGTTGAAGCAAAATAGCCTTACATTTTGGGAATCATGCAAGATCAGAGTGGTCGGGAGTACAGTGGTCACTGATTCAGTTGCTAAGCTGTGTCCAACATTTTGCAACCCCATGGACTGCAGCACACCAGGCTTCTCTATCCTCCACTATCTCCTGAAGTTTGCTCAAAGTCATGTCCATTGAGTTAGTGACTCTATCTAATCATCTCATCCTTTGTTGCCCCATTCTCCTTTTGCCTTCAATCTTTCCCAGCATCAGGGGCTTTTCCAATGAGTTGGCTCTTCACATCAGGTGGCCAAAGTATTGGAGCTTCAGCTTCAGCATCAGTCTCCTTCCTATGAATATTCAGGGTTGATTTCCTTTAGGATTGACTGGTTTGATCTCCTTGCTGTCTAAGGGACTCTCAAGAGTCTTCTCCAATACCACAATGAGAAACCATCAATTCTTTGGCTCTCAGCCTTCTTTATGGTCCAATTCTCACATCTGCACATGATTACTGGAAAAACCATAGCTTTGACTATATGGATGTTTATCGGCAAAGTGATATTTCTGCTTTTTAATACACTGTCTAGGTTTGTCATAGCTTTCCTTACAAGGAGGAAACGTCTTTTGATTTCATGGCTGCAGTCACTGAGTGCAGTGATTTTGAAGCCCAAGAAAATAAAATCTGTCACTGTGGTCTGAGTCTCCCTAAAATGTGGAACCAGAGCAGCTAATTTCTTTAACTTTCTCTTCTTTTTTAACATTAAAATTTTTTTAAAAATATTATTGGAGTATAATGTTGGTGTGTTAGTCGCTCAGTTGTATCTGACTTTTTGGGACCGCATGGACCATACCCATCAGGATCCTCTGTCTATGGCATTCTCCAGGCAAGAATACTGAGTGGGTTGCCATACATTTCCCCAGGGGATCTTCTTGACCCAGAGATCGAACCCACGCCTCTTGCATTGCAGGCAGATTCTTTACCATCTGAGCCACCAGGGAAACTCTGGCGTATAGTTGACTTACAATGTTGTGTTAGTTTTCAGATGTATAGTAAAGTGAATCATATATACATATACATATATCCACTCTTTTCTAGATTTTCTTCCCCGTAGACCATTACAGAGTATTGAGTGGAGTTCTGTGTGCTACACAGTAGGTTCTTACTAGTTATCCATTTTCTATAGAGTAGTGTATATGTGTCAGTCCCAATCTCCCCATTTCTCTTCTTAATGTCACATAGTCTCTTGTCCCTGCAGCTCCTTGCACCTGTTTCATTTTTCTCTCTTTCTCTTCAAACCAGCAGTCTCTGTTTTGGCATGTATGTGTCCCCAACATGGCTTCTGGTTCTGTTTCACTTCCAATGTCAAGCACCCAGTGTAGAATGCCAAGTGTCTCCAGGCCCCAGTTTCAGATTCTTGGGGTTGAGGAGGGGAAGTTCACTTAGCCTAGCTCTGACCAGTTATCCATTTCTGGTCTGGGCATCTGTGGCTACATGACTGGAGATCTGCTCAGATGGGGCTATAAGAACTGATGCTCAAGGATGGCTTCCCAGGTGGTGCCAGTGGCAAAGAATTTGCCTGCTGATGCAGGAGCCACAGAAGACACGGGTTCAATCCCTGGGTTGAGAAGATACCCTGGGGTGGGAAATGGCAACCCACTTCAGTATTCTTCTCTGGAAAATTCCATGGACAAAGGAGCCAGGTAGGGTACAGTCGATGGGGTCGCAAAGAGTCGGACATAACTGAGCACAATTGCCATTGACGTTGCTTTGACTCAGGGATGAGGGACACAAGTGGGTTCTCTCAGGTGAATGGTGCGGAGGACATTGTCAGCATCCTTGACTCACTAGGTGTGGGAATAGCTCATTTGCATTTTCTCTGTAGCCTGGAAGTTATGTCTGTCCTCTGATGGAGCCCTATTAATCCTGCTGGTCTTTTCTTCTTTTTCATTTGGTCCCTCAGTCACTGTTTACCTTTCTCTCTTTGCTTCTCCTCACTTCATTTTCTCTCGTTTGTCGCAGTTGATGCTTCAGGAAAGTAACATGATGCACTTAGAGGTAGAAAGAACACAGTCATTGGGAATCAAGGCCAGCTTCTAGTCCATCCTTCCCCAGGGCTAGACCTTGGCCAAGTCATTTAACCACCTTTGGTCCTGGCTTCATCTTCTGAAAATGAATGGAGCTACACAGGGTGCTGGAAGAAACCTTAGAGATCACCTTGTAGGATGCTAAGTATCTGTGTGCTCATGCTGCTTTTCTGCAAGTATGGCATCTGTAGCAGACATTACTAATTGATCCCAGCATGCCTCCCTGCTGATCCAGGCCTGTGCTTAGAATCCTTCACGGTCCAGGCAGCCACTACTACAGATCAGCTGGAGGTAGCCCACCTTTGAGATGTGACCAATTAGCCATCTCCAAGCAAGAAATCAAGGCTCAAATGTCTACCAATTTTTCTTCCTTTCACTTCCCTAGGAGGAATGGGATGTGTGAAGCTGTTATTCCTAATTCCCTGAAACTTTGAAGGAAAAAAAAAGCCTCCTTCTGCCCTTTGCTTCCCAGTCATTCATTCTTTTACAGAAACTGTTTACTTCCTGACCTCCATTCAACCCAGCCTTTAATTTCTCCTGTCGCCAAAGAATTAACAATTATTTTAGCAAAGATGTGGAATCGGCCACGATTGTCTGAGAGTTTCAGAATTAGACTGGCTTGCTTTGCGACTGTGTGGTGGCAGGCAACAGTGAGCGTCATTTTACTTTTTGAAAATATGTTTTCTGCAGTTATATTTGGACTGAAAAAAGATCTCTGCATTCTCAGCTCAAATTATAGTCAATGTTCCTAATTGCTGTTACCCTCAAATATGATATTGAGTGAGGTCACATCTTCAATTCACATTTCTTGTCTATATTTACAAACGACACAGCTTTGGAGCATCTGCTCTGCCTACGGGACACTCAGTTTTGCAGATGACGCAGCTGGAATGGCTGGTGGTGGAACTGTTTCCTCGACGACAATGCTGGGAAACATATTTCTCTCGCTTTCTGCCTTTCCTGCTGGGTGATGTTTTTTAAGTTGCCTTCTGGAGTTCACTTCCCCCGGAGAGATGAGTTTATACTTCTGAGGTAGCATATTTCAATGTTTCTGCTGAAAGGCTGCCTCCTGGAATAGGTATTGATGGCAGGCTCCATGTGGTAGGGCCACCTTCTGTAACAGCCTTAAGGTAGGAGAGCTGTAGGTCTAGGAAGGAGACAGATGGAAGTAGAGGGATGAAAAGAAACTTTTCCTAAGACCAGACTGGGGAGAAAATGTCTATCTCTAATCCATAGGAGTCTACAGCTGGCTTCCTAGGAGAAAAGAATCCTTGGTATTGGTTGAGAATCTGCCCATATACTTTATTTCTCCTCGGAAAAGAGTGATGTTCTAGGTGAATGAGGAAGGTTGGGTTACAGTCCATAAAGACTGCCTTTAAATGCTTTTGTTGTTGTTGTTATTAATATTTACTTCCCATTTAAAAAATAGCATATGGTAATAAAAGTGAAGACTTAAATACTTTTATTTCTGAAGCCAACTGTCATTTGCTTCTGCAGAGGACAGAGGAGCACGCTGAATTTTACCATGAGTAGGTACTGACCCATCCAGATCGAGGGAACTCCGCAGGTTCAAGGCCCCAGGTGACACCCTGTAAGGTCACAAAAGGAATGGAGGGCAGAACCTAGAGATTAAAAGAAACCTAAAAGGAATAATGAAAATTTTTTGTTACTGTTGAATAAGATTAATACGTCTGATAGTGAAAGTGAAGTTGCTCAGTCGTGTCTGACTCTTTGCGACCCCATGGACTGTAGTCTACCACACTCCTCTGTCCAAGGGATTTTCCAGGCAAGGGTACTAGAGTGGGTTGCCACTGCCTTCTCCAAATACATGTCTAGGGTGATAAAATTATTTAAAAAATAATTTCCTAGCTTGAATCATGACATTAATTAATGGGCTCTTCTAGATGATCTGGAGAAGGAAATGGCAGCCCACTGCAGTATTCTTGCCTGGAGAATCCTACGGACAGAGGAGCCTGGCAGGCTACAATCCATGGGGTTGCAAGAGTTGGACATGACTTAGCGACTTAACTGCCACCACCACCTAGATGATCAGGGCTTCCCAGGTGTTGCTAGTGGTAAAGAACCTGCTTGCAGGAGACATGAGACATGGGTTCGATCCCCGGATTGGGAAGATCCCCTGGAGAAGGGCATGGCAACTCACTCCGGTATTCTTGCCTGGAGAATCCCTTGGACAGAGGAGCCTGGTGGGCTATGGTCCATAGCGTCACAAAGACTCAGACATGACTGAAGTGACTCTGCACGCACTAGATGGATCAATTTTGTGCTCTCATGTTATGGAGGAGGAACCTGGGACCCAGGCAGAAAAAGTGATTTACTTCACATCTCAAAGGGAGAAGGTGGGAGAACCATGGTTAGAATCCAGATGCCCTGGCCCATGTGTGATGTTTTGCTACTTCCCCCAAATATGACCTTCGTTGTACGTTAATAGTATCTTTGAGTTCATTGAAATAGATAAAATCATACCAGAGTCGAGTACATATCAGAGAATGCTTTGTGTTACTCTGTTCTGTTAATGGCTTTCAAGCAAAATTGTCTATTTGTCCATATAGTGGCTGCAAGTAAGCCCAGGAGCTGCAGCATTCTCTGGCTTTTGGATTCACAGAATAAAGTTATTCTTTTGCTTTCTATTTGCTTTCATATTATAAAGTCACTTTCATTGTTCAGCACTATTAAAATGCTCTAAAGTTGTAATTAAAGCTATTAAATAATCTCTTACCTTTGTTATTAATTTTCTTCTTTTCTCCAGTAGTTCTTCTGGCACTGATTTAAATTATGTATGCACTTTTTCTTGGGAAATTCATTCTTATAGAGACTGAATGTTTTGAAGATGGGAACTACTTGGTGTAGGTTGGTATGAAAAATAACCAGTTACAGTTTCAGAACTCTGAATAAAGCTGTGTCTCTTACCATGCAAGCAATTTAGCCAACAAATTCATCCTTCTGAAATAGATATAGAATTAAATTATTCAATATTCAGAGCTTCCCCAGTGGCTCAGTGCTGAAGAATCTGCCTGCCAGTACAGGAGATCACAGGCTCAATCCCTGTTCTGGGAAGATCCCACATGCCACAAAGAAATGAAGCCCCGTGTGCCATAGCTATTGAACCTGTGCCCTGGAGCCCGCAGACTGCAAATGCTGAGCCCTTGAGCTGCTCCTCCTGAAGCCTGAGTGCCCTAGAGCCTGTACTCTGCAACAAGAGAAACCACTGCAATGAGAAGGCTGTGCCCGCAGCTAGAGAGCAGCCCCTCTTGCCGCAACTGGAGTGAAGCCCTCACAGCAACAAAGACCCAGCATGGCCAAAAGAATGCATAAGTAAAATTATTAAAAAGTATTCAATATTCAACATAGTTTGAGAGGAAACAGATTTTAATGAAGCCTCTGTAATAGAGATGTTGATTTCTATATGACATGTATTTATCATTGGTTATTTCTATTTTTGAAAAAAGCCAGGATTTCAGGCTCAATTATAGGTCATTAACAGCCCAACCAGTGTGCCACAAGAAGCATTTAATTTCTCTTGGTATTTGTAAAGAGTCAACAAAACATGCTCTTATTTCACTGGTAATGGTTCTAACAGTTATTTACTGTGAAAATAGTAGTGTTAACAATTCAGGGTAGAAGAGGGAATTGTATGTTATTTATTCTGCAGATAATAGTGTGTGTTTTTAAGTTCAAGAAGCTGTATATTGATACTGGAGCAAGAAGCATGGAAAATCACAAGCTAGATGAACTTGTGACTTCAGGAGAGCTGTTCTTTCTTTATGGGCCATCAGACAAGGAGAGATAGTTTTCCATCCCTTAAAAAGTCTTCATTTTTGTGGTTTTTCCTTGGTCATTCAGACTAGCCATTCCAACCCTTAGCGTCAGAATGTTCTGTAGAGGCTGCTTCATTGTCAGACTCTCCTCGAATTTCCTCCCTGCCCACCTCTAAACACACACACACACACACACACTCCAGCAGGAGGAACAGGTGTGAAATCTGTTTCTCAGTGATACCTAACTATGGAAGGAAACCTCAGATCTTTTTTTCAAGAAGGTAGATCATTGATTTCCAGACTTGGAGAACTCGTAGACTAGTAAAATGAAGATGTTTGGAAATCTAGTTTAGATTGGTAAATTTTTAATTTTGTCAGGTAAGGGTATGAGCAAAACCATAGCTATACCTGCTATCATATAGAAAAGAAAGAAAATCTTGACACCCAAAATGGAGGATTGTCCTTTAGACCCAGAGAGGCAGTTGATGAACATACACACAAATACCTACAAAAGGGGAGTAATATGAGAATTTGGCTCATGTTTATGAAGGTTGAGAAGTTCTACTACCTGGAAAGCTAGAGACCCGCAGGGAAACCCATGGACTAGTCTGAGTCAGAATCCAAAGACCTGAGAACCATGGGAGCAGATGATGTATCTCCTAATCCAAGGACAGGAGACCCATGTCCTGCCTCAAACAGGCAGGAAGGGATGCAATGCTGCCTTGTTCAGCTCGGATATTTTGTTGGACTGTAGAAAAGGTCCAGTAAGTGCTAGGGTCTGGCATACCTCAGACACTCAGCAGATGAATGAATGTAATAGAAACGCTAAGTTTTGTGTCTGTGGTATTATAGGATATTATAATATTTATTAATTTTGTTTGACTCTGCTGGGTCTTAATTGTGGCATGTGGGGTCTTTAGTTGCAGCATTCAAACTCTTAGTTGTGGCATGTGGATTCCCTGACCAGGGATCGAACCTGGGCCCCCTTCATTGGGAGCTTGGAGTCTTAGCCACTGGACCACCAGGGAAGTCCCTATGGTAGGATACTTTGACTGTTGACTCTTGTCTTTAAGGTAGGTGGCAGTCAGGCAGAAACACACAGGATCTCCTCCCTGCCGCCCACCAACCGGTGTGTACTCAGTCAGTCCTAGCTTCTCCTGGAGAAGAACGAGATCTAATTTATTGGGGAGGCCAGGTATAGAGAGTACTAGCATTCTGGCTGCCTGTTGTGGGCACCCCTTCTTTGGGCCACACATCTCTAAACTTGGTTGCTAGCCACGGATTGGCCTGTAGGAGACTGGAAGGATAAAGGAAAGTCCCATTGCCAATACTGAAAAATCATGTCTGATGATTTTGTTTATTATATGGTAAGCCAAGGTATTGAGAGCTAGCACTGGAAATTCTGTTGGTGAAATAAATTGAAATTTAGTCTTTAGATAGATCTTATGATTTTATCCCAAATGAGAGAAAATGTAGTCTTAGTTAGAAATGTCTAAATCATAGAATCTTAAAAAAAATGCTATCTTGATAGGGTCACTTGTATAAATACTAAAGGCAAATCAATTATGAACGGAAATGGTGTTCTATGACAATATTGGCTATGTTTTTGAATTCTGGTGCTTCTAAAAAGCACATGAAAATTCTTTACTTAGAATAAAAATTTTCTTTTCTGTCTTAGAGGCAATTGGTTTGATGGTTTTTCAGTCCTAATAGAATTGATCTATAATTTCTTCTTTAAGAATCTGAATAAATCCTAAAATAGAGATATTCACATTAGTGAAGTTAGACATCTGCAGTAAACATATGCCTAAATCAGTCATCAGTGACTATGAATTGAGTCAGTAATAATATTTGTATTAATATTGGCAGCTTATTCTGCTTCTTTGGTCTCCACATCGATACTTGTAGGTTTTTAGTGTCTGATTGTAAGAAAAACATCAGCATCTATGCAGCATCACACAGCCTTTTCCAGTAGAGCATTCACTTTTAAAAATATGTCTCCAGTCAGAGGGGAAAACAATCAAATTATTGATATTATTATCTTACCTAAATTAACTTAATGCCCCAGGAAGGCAGTAGAGCCCATCAGTGTAATAATGATGGTTCTTTCCATTAGTGACAGTACGTTACTGATTTCCTAGTGCTCAGGCTTGTGTTATCTCAGAGATGTGCATCAGTGAAGGAGTTTGCGAATACGTCTGGTAACATACACTGTGAAACAAGCAAACAATCTGTCAGCTATACAATGACCAAGGGTTTGTTTTCTGATTCCTTAATGAATTCAGTCCACCCGTCAGTTTTTCTTTGGTTTTCTCTTTGTCTGAAATTGCTCAAGGGCAACAACTTTAAATTCTGCAATGATCTAAGCTGGAATTCCCTCAGTGTTCTTCAGTTGGGTTTATTAACTGGTATCAGGTAAAAAAAAAAAAAAAAGAAGAAAAAATTCCACAGTCAACTAGCTTTAGTATTTTATGGTAAAGAATCTGACCTCAATGCAGGAAACCCAGATTTGATCTCTGGGTCTGAGAGATCCCCTGAAGAAGGGAATGGCTGGAGAATTTTTGCCTGGAGAATTCTATGGACAGAGGAGCCTGGCGGGCCACAGTCCATGGGGTCGCAAAGAGTTGGACACGACAGCGATTAATACTGTACTTCAGATGAAACAGAATTTTTGTTTATTACACACTTTTCAAAATCTTCAGTGTACTTGTCTGTAAATCTGGGAAACTCCCACAAGAAATTTTCTGAACATTTTTTTTTGCCACTGATACTTCTTTTCTTTCTCTCTCNTCTCTTATACACATCTCCTCAATGCAGGAAACCCAGATTTGATCTCTGGGTCTGAGAGATCCCCTGAAGAAGGGAATGGCTGGAGAATTTTTGCCTGGAGAATTCTATGGACAGAGGAGCCTGGCGGGCCACAGTCCATGGGGTCGCAAAGAGTTGGACACGACAGCGATTAATACTGTACTTCAGATGAAACAGAATTTTTGTTTATTACACACTTTTCAAAATCTTCAGTGTACTTGTCTGTAAATCTGGGAAACTCCCACAAGAAATTTTCTGAACATTTTTTTTTGCCACTGATACTTCTTTTCTTTCTCTCTCTCTAAAAAAAAAAGTTTAACACCAAAAATATTTTGTATCAGGGTAATGCCAATTAACAATGTTATGATAGTTCCAGGTGAACAGTGAAGGGACTCAGCCATACATATACATGCATCCGTTCTCCCCCAAAACTCTCCCATCCTGGCTGGTGCGTAACATTGAGCAGAGTTCCAAGTGCTATACAATAGGTTTTTGTTGGTTATCCATTTTAAATGTAGCAGTGTGTACATCACCTTCCCAAAGTCCTTAACTATCTCTTCCCCCTGGCAACCATGAGTTAGTTTTCTAAGTCTGTGGGTCTCTCTCTGTTTTGTAAGTAAGTCCATTTGTATCATTTCTTTTTATATTCTACATATAAGGGATGTCATATGATATTTCTCCTTCTCTGACTTACTCCACTCAGTATGACACTCTAGATCCATCCATGTTGCTGCAAATGGCCTTATTTCATTCTTTTTAATATATATATATATGCTGGGCTTCCCTTGTGGCTTAGCTGGTACAGAATCCGTCTGCAATATGGGAGACCTGGATTCGATCCCTGGGTTGGGAAGATCCCCTGGAGAAGGGAAAGGCTACTCCAGTATTTTGGCCTGGAGAATTCCATAAACTGTACAGTCCACGGGGTTGCAAAGAGTCGGGCCTGACTAAGCGACTTTCACGTCACTTCACTTATATGTGTATATATATATGCACCACAGCTTCTCTGTTCATGCCTCTGTCAATGGACATTTGTTTCCATGTCTTGGCTATTGTAAACAGTGCTGCAATGAACATTGGGATGCATGTATCTTTTTGTTTTTCTCTGGATATGTGCCCAGGAGTGGGGTTGCAGGGTCATATGATAGCTCTATTTTTAGTTATTTGAGAAACTTCCATACTGTTTTCCATACTGGCTATACCAGTTTACATTCCCACCAACAGTGCAGGAGGGTTCCCTTCTCTCCACACCCTTTCCAGCATTTATTGTTTGTGAATGAATTTTTTGATGATAACCATTCTGACCGATGTGAGGTGATATCTTATTGTAGTTTTGATTTGCATTTCTCTAATAACTAGCGATGTTGAACATCTTTTCATGTGCCTATTGGTCATCTGTATGTCCTTTTTAGAGAAATGTCCTGAACATTTTTGAATAAAGAATCTTTTTTTCCCTCAGATCCTTGCACGGGACCAGTATTTATTGGAAGGGATGTTGGAACATGTTGTTATTTAGTTGCTAAGACATGTCTGACTCTTTGCAACCACATGGACTGTAACCCGCCAGGCTCCCCTCTCCATGGGATTGTCCAGGCAAGAATACTGGAATGGGTTGCCATTTTCTTCTCCAGGAGTTTTCCCCAATCCATGGATCCAACCTGCATCTCCTGAGTCTCCTGCATTGGCAGGCAGATTCTTAACTGCTGAGTTACCCAGGAAGGCTTATCTTTGCTTTTTCTCAGTTTTAGAGAATGTTGAATTGTCTAGATATCTGTAGTATCATTTTTGTACCAATGTAACAAAATATCATATGAGATACATGAATGAAGAGGACTCTGCCTATCATGAACTACAAGGCAGATGGTACAGAGTTGAGGTGGAAAACATTGAGTCCAGAGTTTCGCCTACGGTCATAATATCTGGTCTTTAAATTCAGTGAAGAGTTTAACATTCTCCTTTTGTGTGTATGGGTGTTTTGTGCATATACTTGTGAGTGTGTTTATGTTGACTATCACAAAACCTTATAAAAGCTTAGTATTTATTAATTAATACTTATGTATTGTATACTTTATTATATATATATGCATACATAATTTTAATATAAATCTTGATGTGCACATAGATTTCTATTTTCCACTGTTATGTTTTTCCTGTCCCCCACATATACACATTTTTGCTTGGCTGCCGTGTATTCATTTACATATTTTGATCAGTGTTTATTTGTTTAATATATCTTTATTGGATTTTGGTGTTTGTTAAGGCATTACTGATTTCATAAAACAAGTGGGGACATTTTCATATATTTCAAAGGCCTGAGTTAGTTTAATAACGTTAGAATTACCTGTTTGTTTGTTTCTTTAAGTTTTTTAAAGTTATATATATCTCACCTGGATATATCTAGTTTGGGTGCCTTTTTTCATAGTGGCTCCCTTTTTGTGTATTAATTTGTCTGTGTTTTTCATTTCTGGTTTAAGTATGGTTATCAATTTTTTTCTCATATATGAAGTGAATTATTTAGTTTCTAAGTCATGTCTGACTCTAGTAACCCCATGGACTGTGAGCCCACCAATGTCCTCTGTCCATAGGGCTTCCCAGGTAAGAATACTGGAGTGGATTAAGTATTAATAAATACATAAATTATTAATTTTAAAATTTGATATAAATATATGAATTGCTCTTGTTCTGTCTTTGCCTTCTTCTTAGCATCTCAGCCGTAGCTGTAGTTACATTTGTAAGGAATCTTAATGGGAAAGTGTTCATTTTGAAATCATGCTGAATTAATCATCTTCGAAACCACATTCTTGGCTGTGGAAATAAGTTGACTTCAGGGGAGACATCTAATGCAGAAGCTTTGTGAATCTTACTAAAGCTAAGAAATCCAGATGGATTGCTCAGGTACTCATTGGAGAATTATGGCCAGATAAAAGGGATTCATTGTAAGAAGCGAGAAATATTCCTGAGAAGACAGAATACGTTTACCCAGAAAAGTGAGAGTATAAGAATGTATTTTTATCATAGTTTAGAAAAGAGATGTATCCCTGAAACCTCTCAGCTGGAGTTTGTGCCCCTTGATGATAATCAAAACAAGTAACATTTTGACTGCTAACCACATACCAGGATGCATTTCAAATACTCTACATGGATCAATGCCTTTAAGCCTCAAAACAGCCTGTGAGACAGCAATTATTACCGTCTTCATCTTAGGAGGAAACAGGCTCAGAGATGTACATCACTTGCCTAAGTTCACACAGCTAGAACAAAGCCATCAGCTGCTATGTCTGCAGGCCCCTCCTCCTAAGCGGCCTTCCCAGTGAGATTACAGTTTGTTTATCTTTGTAAGGCAATCAGATAAAGCATTCAGTGGGTGCTTGTGGGATAAACGGTAAAGTGATGAGCTAATAATTGGGATAACTGGCTGTAATCCTAAGCAGAAAGGGAAAAGTACTCCTAGAGAGCTAAAAATAAAGAGTTGGGGGAATAGTACATGTTAATTATGAGACTGTCTCTTAGGAATGGTGTACATTTAAACCTTTCAACATGGGGAAGACTAGTAATATGTTGTCTTTTTGCTCAACTCTCTAAGCTCCTGTTGGAACCAGTCTGTTGTTCCATGTCCAGTTCTGACTGTTGCTTCTTGGCCTGCATACAGATTTCTCAGGAGGCAGGTGAGGTGGTCTGGTATTCCCATCTCTATAAGAATTTTCCACAATTTATTGTGATCCACACAGTCAAAGGCTTTGGCATAGTCAATAAAACAGAAGTAGATGTTTTTCTGGAACTCTCTTGCTTCTTCAATGAGCCACCATTTGTTGTCAATTTGATCTCTGGTTCCTCTGCCTTTTCTAAATCCAGCTTGAACATCTGGAAGTTCACAGTTCACATACTGTTGAAGCCTGGCTTGGAGAATTTTGAGCATTATTTTGCTAGCATCTGAGATGAGTGCAATTGTGCGGTAGTTTGAGCATCACCTTTTAGGATTTGAAATAGCTCAACTGGAATTCCATCACCTCCACTAGCTTTGTTCATAGTGATGCTTCCTAAGGCCCACTTGACTTCACATTCCAGGATGTCTGGCTCTAGNGAATTTTGAGCATTATTTTGCTAGCATCTGAGATGAGTGCAATTGTGCGGTAGTTTGAGCATCACCTTTTAGGATTTGAAATAGCTCAACTGGAATTCCATCACCTCCACTAGCTTTGTTCATAGTGATGCTTCCTAAGGCCCAGTTGACTTCGAATTCCAGGATGTCTGGCTCTAGGTGAGTGATCATACCATTGTGATTATCTGAGTTGTAAAGATCTTTTTTGTATAGTTCTGTGGATTCTTGCCACCTCTTCTTAATGTCTTCTACATCTGTTAGGTCCATACAATTTCTGTCCTTTATTGTGCCCATCTTTGCATGAAAAGTTCCCTTGTATCTCTAAGTTTCTTGAAGAGATCTCTTCTTTCCCATTCTGTTGTTTTTGTCTATTTCTTTGCACTGATCACTGAGGAACGCTTTCTTATCTCTCTTTGCTACTCTTTGGAACTCTTCATTCAAATGGGTATATCTTTCCTTTTCTCCTTTGCCTTTCGCTTTCCTTCTTTTCATAGCTATTCTTTTCATAGCTATTTGTAAGGCCTCCTCAGACAACCACTTTGCCTTTTTGCATTTCTTTTTCTTGGNTCTGAATAAACTCTGGGAGTTGGTGAAGGACAGGGAGGCCTGGTGTGCTGTAGTCCATGAAGTCATAAAGAGTCAGACATGACTGAGCTACTGAACTGAGCTGAACTAAGCTCCTGTTTCTGTGTTTCTTTAGGTACAGAATTCCCTAGATCTCCAGTGCATTTGTGTGTATTGTGTGCTGAGTGACTTCAGTCGTGTCCTTCTCTTTGTGACTCCATGGACTGTAGCCCTTCAGGCTCCTCTGTCCGTGGGATTCTCCAGGGAAGAGTACTGGAGTGGGTTGCCATTTTCTCCTCCAGGGGATCTTCCCAACCCAGGGATCAAACCCATGTCTCCTGCATCACAGGTGGATACTTTACCCACTGAGCCACCTGGGCAGCCCTAGATCTCCAGTATATCTTGCCTAATGGATTTAAATGGTCTCAACTTCCCTTAAGGTCATTGGAGTGAAATACTAAAACATATGAAAATTTGCAAAGGTTTGCCAATTAAGGTTGTCCTAATTACTGGTCAGTTATTGGAGAAGATCAGTTATACTGGTGGTCAGTTACTGGTGGTTCATTGTGTTTTCTGTCATTGAGTTAGGCCATCATGAAGTTTTAAAACTTATAAATGACCCTATCTGAGAGATCAGAAGGATGCTAAGGTGTAGGGGAAGGAGAGAAACTCCAAGTCTCATTGATTTATTTCTCTTGCTGCGGATGTTCTTCTGTATGTGTGGGATCCTGGTCCATAAGAGGAGGTCATCGTGTCTGCCTCATCTGCTACACATGGGCTGTGAGGACAGAATTGGAAAGCGATGAGGCCTTTATTTATAATACTGAAAATTTATGAACAACCTGTATCCTAACAGTTAGGGGATGGTTAAACAAATTATGATATCACATCTTAGTGGAAATAATTAGAGCCTTATCCAATATGGAAACATGCCTTAATACAATGCTATAAAAGACAAGAAGCGGGTGCAAATTTGGATGTGCAGTGTAATCATAGGTCTGAAAACCGAGCAAACCCAAGCTTTTCCAAGAATGAAGTCCGTAAGTACAACTCACCACAGTATGAATCCTGGTTTTCTTGATGAACTGGACATGTACTTGGAGAAGGCTGAGGGTAGCATGAAGTTATTTTAACTTGCCTTCTACTTTTCCATCTTCCATTTTCTGAATATTCTATAATGATCACATATATCAAGGATTTTGAAAAAACAGTGAAATTTATTACTGTTATAAAGGGGGAAGATCAACTTTATTTTTAAACCTGTTTTACAAAGGATTTGAAAGCAATAAACTTAAAGAAAAGAAGAAGAAAACAGCTGTGAAATAGCTTTGGAAGTTAAAATGCTTCTGTCAAAGCAGTAAACAGAACTTTCTCTTTGCTGGCATCACTTCAAGGAATGGCAATTTGATTCTATTAACTGGCGCATTTTGTTTTAAAAAGCCCCAAGAGAAATCATCTTAGGCAAGAATGTCCCAGGCACCAAACTTCAGGACTGCAGGGCAAGGGGCGGATGCTTCAGCATAGCAATGATGCTTCATCCATCTCTTTTGACCTTCTGGGACTCGAAGCTTGACAGGTCTCGATGATTTAGAGTGGTGCTCAGTAATGTTTGTTGAAGAGGCACCAAGCACACAGACTCATCATTAGACAGGATGGGGCAGCCACTGTGTGGGTTGCAGTCTGTTGGGGGTCCTCCTGGGAGGATGGAGTCCACCTCAGACCTGGAGATGGGGGGAGACCTACCGTTTCCCACGTGGAATAGAGAGCCTTGGACCTGAGGTCAAGGGGGTAGAGTCATATGTGGCTATAAGGTAACTCTCAGCATGACCTTGACCAAGGCAGCACTTGACCTCCCTGAACCTTGGTTTCTCCACCTGTAGAATGAGGGTAATAATAGGGATTGTGAGGAACAAGGTGGGATGAGGGTGTGACAGTATTGTACAAACTATAAGCAGTTCCACAGTTGTGTGGAGTTGTAACAGTGCATGATTTGCAGGCATTTCTAAGTTATGACTAGTGTTCAGGTCCCCTGGGGTGGCTTCTGAGTACATCCCTGCCTACCCAGAACTCAACAGATAATAATAATAGCTAGCAGTGTGTGCCCGGCACTGTTCTAAGAACTTGACATGTGCTACCTCACTGTAATCCTTAAAACAATTTCATGGTACTGTGGGTGTCATAAAATAGGTACTGTGATTGTCTCTTGAGGAAACTGAGGCACAGAGAGGTTAAGTACCTCACCCAAGGTCACATGGCAAATGGAGGAGTGAGTGGGATTTGAATCCAGGTAGTCTGACTGTGGGGCCTGGTAGGAAGCGGGAGCTGTTTTTCTCTGACATACAAGGAAGATGAGTTTGGGGTATTTATTCGTCGATTGCCTTAGTTCCCTGCATCTGAGAGCTGCTGGGGCTCAGGCTTGCGTTCCTGTAAGTGCTCAGTGAGGCAGACTTGCTGGGAAGTGGGGAGCTGGCCAGAGTAGATGGTTTCTTGACCTTGGTTATAAATGCAACCATACTGCAGTGTGTGTTAGGTCAACTAAGGAGGGTTGTCTTCTCCTCTATGTTGCCAACAGGCGGAGAGAGGAACAGTGCTGATTGGAAAAGCATTATGGCTGGGTTACAAGAGTGGTTTTGAGGAAACCAGGAAGCAACCCTGTGAACCTGAATTGAGGACATTCTGTAATTAGCAGACTCTGAGGGCTCTGGAAACAGCCCTGACCAGGAGGCTGACACAGCCCTGGGGACTGAGAAGAGGCACAGGTGAGGGGTAGCAGCAGCAGGGACGCTGCTCTAACCGGGGGCGTCTGTGAGGTTGGAGTGTGCCCTGTGCAGGCAGCAGCATCCTCACAGCCTGGGTCTGCATCTTACGTACAAGCACCACGGATGATAAACGGGAGTGCCAAGGGCCTCAGGAAGACAGAGGCCTGAACAATTCATCATCGTGCATCTCGNGGAGAGGCGCAGGTGAGGGGTGGCAGCAGCAGGGACGCTGCTCTACCCCGGGGGCATCTGTGAGGTTGGAGTGTGCCCTGCGCAGGCAGCAGCGTCCTCACAGCCTGGGTCTGCATCTTATGTACAAGCACCATGGATGATAAACGGGAGTGCCAAGGGCCTCAGGAAGACAGAGGCCTGAACAATTCATCATCGTGCATCTCGGTGCTCCCACATGGGCCTCTGAGGTCTGGGGAGATGAGGAAGGTAGTTTTCGCCATTTTGACATCAGTCAGTGATAGACTTTATGTTCAAATGTGGCTACGCATTTCCTTAACTTCTGATGTTTTGCCATGTTAGTGATCTGCTTCAGGGCTTCCTTCATGCTCAGTGGATAAAGAATCTGCCTGCAATGCAGAAGACGCAGGAGATGCAGGTTTGATCCCTGGGTTGGGAAAATCCCCTGGAGGAGGAAATGGCAACCCATTCCAATATTCTTGCCTGAAAAATCCCATGGACAGAGGAGTCTGGCAAGCTATAGTCTGTAGGGTCACGAAGAATCAGACACGACTGAGCACACATATTGGCATTGGCTGGATTCTTAGTTCAAGGCTGAGTTTAGCTGTTCTGGGACTGACTTCATGCAAGCTTGCTGAGCAACAGGAGCCCTTGCTACTTAACCTGTGCATGTAAGCTCATGCCTGTTATTATGGTCTGATACTTAGAGAGGAGTGATATCACTTTCCTGAGGCTCCATGAGAGCCATGGTTTTATTTAAACCTGGCTTAAATAAACTTGGTTTGAAATGGGTTTGTGTCAGTTGTCANCAGGAGCCCTTGCTACTTAACCTGTGCATGTAAGCTCATGCCTGTTATTATGGTCTGATACTTAGAGAGGAGTGATATCACTTTCCTGAGGCTCCATGAGAGCCATGGTTTTATTTAAACCTGGCTTAAATAAACTTGGTTTGAAATGGGTTTGTGTCAGTTGTCAGCTGAGTAGCATTTGTGTAATCACTCATTCTTGGTGCCTTGAGAAGGAAAGAACTGATTCAAGTTAACTTTTCATTACTTTGAGGGTTTCCTCTTGTTTGCTTTCACTCATTCACAACATAAGTTGATTTCTGCTCTTTGTCTTTCTTCATCCAGAAGCTCCTTAAATCTCAACCATCTAAACTACTTCCCTTTACAGTTCTTGAGATTACCAGTCCCTTTGTGGGAAACTGTCCAAGCAGAAAGTGATTGTTTCCTCATCCCTAGAAAGGGTAGTGTTTGTAATTGTTTAGAAAGGGTAGCCAGTCTGGGGCTTGTGCAGGAAGACGAAATTGCCTTTATCTCCCTCTGTAATGTGTGGGACACTGCTTTCTATGCATTTTTTGAAGACTATTACTGTATTTTCAGCAAAGAACAATTCATGTTATAAGGAAAGGGGAGATTGGAGAATCAGTGAGAATTCATTGAGAAAAGTAAGAAATGAGTAATTTGATTAGACTAGTGTGCTTTTTTTCCCCCCTTGAAAATAGAATTTAAACAGATGAGTACAACCTGTTTCATAGCAACCTTCCAACATGTCTAGCACTATTTGCTGATGTGGCTTTGTATAACTTCCTCTGCGTCTCAGGTACCGTGTTAGAATTTTTTATTTCACAGCTTGTTCTCTGTGCTAGCCCAAACATGTGAATTCATGCTTCCTTTCTGCTCTTGAGCACCCCGTCTCACTGTCCTTTATGCTATGCTTCAGCCACGGGCCCTCATACTCCATGTCCTCTTCCTTCCCTTCCACAGCGCCTTCCTTCCTACCTGTATCAGTTTTCGACTGTTGCCTAACTACCACAAACTTTACAGCTTAAAACAACACACATTTCTGATCTCACCGTTTCCATGGGTTGAGAGTTGAGCACAGCTTATCTGGGCCCTTGGTACAAGGTCTCTTAAGGCTACTGTCATGGTGTCAACCAGGCTGTATTCTCATCCAGAGGCTTGGCTGGGGAAGAATCCACTTCCAAGTTCACCCAGGTTGGCAGAGTTCCTTTCCTTGTGGCCACCAGATTGAAGGCCCTGGATTTTTGTTGGCTGTCAGAGGAAGGCCACTCTCAGTTCTGAGATGCCACCTGTAGTTCCTAGAGACTGCCCGCATCCCACCCTTAGCCCTTTGCTACACTGGCTTTCTCAGTGCATACATCTGCGCTCAGTTGCTTCAGCTGCGTTCGATTCTTTGTGATCCCATGGACTGTGGCCTGCAAGGCTCCTCTGTCCATGGGATTCTCCAGGCAAGAGTAACGGAGAGGGTTGCCGTGCCCTCCTCCAGGGGATCTTCCTGATCCAGAGATTGAACATGCGTTTCCTGCATTGGCAGTTGGTCCCTTTACCACTAGCGGCACCTGGGAAGCCTGGCTTTCTCAGTATGACCCTTAATTCATCAGGCCATCAAGGAGAGGGAGTCTGCTATCAAGATAGAATCGTATGGCTTCGCTTAGTGGTAAAGAATCTGCCGGCTAATGCGGGAGATGTGGATTTGATCCCTGGGTGGGGAAGAGCCCCTGGAGGAGGGCATGGCAACCCATTCCAATATTCTTGCCTGGGAGATTCCACGGACAGAGAAGCCTGGCGGGCTACAGTCCATGGGGTTGCAAAGAGCTGGACNGAGATGGCCAACAGGCACATGAAAATATGTTCAATGACATTATCAGGGAAATTTAAATTGCAATGAAATACCACCATTCACTCACCATAAAAGCTATAACTGAAAAAGAGTAACAATAGATAATGATGACAAAGATGTGGAGCAACAGAAACTTCTTGTGGGGTTGCTAGGACCACTTTGGAAAACCTCTGGTGGCTTCCTTATATATGTATTTGTTGTTCAGTTGCTAAGTCATGTCCAACTCTTTGCAACCCCAAGGACTGCAGCATGGCAGGCTCCCCTGTCCTTCCCTATCTCCTGGAATTTGCTCAAATTCATGTCCATTGAGTCGGTGATGCTATCTAACCATCTCATCCTCTGCTGCCCTCTTCTCCTTTTGCCTTCAATTTTCCCCAGCATCAGGGTCTTTTCCAATAAAAGCAAGCCTTTATATTTAGTCTTAATTTATGTCTTCCTTCAATAATAATTTCAGTTAGTTGACATGTCTTTGAAGTATTTCTCTGGAATTCTTCATATCATTTATTCTTTTGAATTTGCTATCATTTCCTAATTCAATGAGCATGTTTTCTTCTTTAGCTTTGTGTCTATCATTGGGATTTTTTTGAGTAACCAACTTCTGAGGTCAAATATGTTTGAGAAATAAACTAAACACATTTCAGAAGTTAAATATGCTTGATCAATTTTGGCCAAAGTTTAATTAAACCGTCCAACATCAATTTGTTGAATTTTTGCTACATCCTAGGTGCTCTTTTGTTTTCTGGATGATGGAACTCAGCCTTTATTTAAATGTTGATGTACATGGGAGTATGCCCATCTAAGTTCCAAATCCACTCTGATACCAGTTTCTGAATAGGTTAGGGTAAGTTAGGTTATGCTACCATAATAACTCCCAAATTTCAGTGATTTAAAAGAGCAAAAGCTTATTTTTTGCTCATGCTACCTGTTTACACTTTTACAAAGGCAGAGAGCCTTTGCTTACTACGGTCCCTAAGGGACCCAGGCTGGCGGACCTGCAAACATTTTGAATATTAGTAGGTTCCTCCTCTTCCTCCTCCTCCTTCTTAACTAATTCAGATATAATATTGCTAGTTTAAGCAAGTTCTGGACAGTCTTGCTCCAGTGTTTAAATGTTCTAGGTCAGAAATGACACTTGTCATTTCCGCTCACAACTCACTGGCCAGAACTAATCATATGGCCCCACCCAACCCCACAGGTATCCAGGAAGTGCAGTCCTTTTATATGCTCTGAAGGTAGAGAGCCAGAAGCATATGGTGAATAGCATTAATGACTGTTAGGTGTGAGTATAGGATACACTTGTCAAAACTGTTAGCTTGTTGAAACTTTTCTTCATGAGGCACATTGGGACACTCTGTTTTGTAAGGGATAGCTTGGGAAACACTGGATTCTAGTCTAGAAACAGCAAGGTTTAGCAGAGGCCAGTCCACTAGAGACTGTTTCCTTATTTTAGCCTCCTTTGGTTGTGGCAATTCAGTTAGTTACAAATCCCCTTGTATTCATCCTCTAACACCCACTCCCCCTTCCTGCTTGTAAGACTTTTATGAAAGAGTTTGCAAAAACTACTCTGCCTGTTGCATCCTTTTTTTAACTTAGAAGGGTACTCGCTTGTAACCAGTTTAATTTGGTATGACTCTTGAATCTGTGAGTTGAGCCCCTGGTTGAATTTATTTCCATGAGACTACAAAAGAAGAAATCCTACATAGATTTCACCTGACATGCAAGTAATAAAAATGGATTCTAAAGTGTTATTGGAAAATAACAAACAAAATGCACAAACTACACCGGAAGGATGTTCTATTCACTCATGTAAGTACCACCTACATGCATAGCCAGACACGACTGCATGACAAGTGTGAATGTGAGTCTGTCTAGGAGGTAAGCATCATGAACAGAAGGACCGAGACATGGTAGGAGCATTGGCCTTCCAGGGAAAATTGCAACCAATTTTATTTCCTTAGGCTGAGTGCAGTAACAGAAACACCATTTCCATAGCAAACCGTGAGACAGTTCCCAAGGAGTGCAGTTATTGTAATGAAATGCTGTGTAGACTTTTGGTCCTGTAGCTGCATATGCATTTGCCGATTATTTCTGTATAAAGGGAGGAAGCTTTGGGTCCAGCACAAAGGAAGTTTTAGAGATTCTGATCTCATAATAGGAGACACAGAGGCTAAGTTTGCCTTTTGTCCTGAAACTGTTTCCCTCTTAAAAAACGAAACTGAATATTTCAGAGGATCATCACTGTTTAGCTTTTGTGACTCAGTATATTTCATTTTCTAAAAGCTCAAGTATTTGAAGATTTCGGCTTTGGTCGTTAGGTTTTCTGGTGGCAAGATAGAGTGGAGCTGAAGTGAAGACTAGAACTGGTTTGGAGAAGCAGTCAGGGAGAAGACACTGCAGTGGGAGTGAGCAAGCCTCATGTCTGGGCCTGCTTCTGTCCCTGATGGGTTATGTGGTTTCTGCCAATGGTGTCCCCTCTCTGGGCCATAGTGTCCTCTTTTGTTAAGCAAATAAGCAAACAAAAACACAGGGACTTAGATCCTGTCATGACCATTCTAATGACTGCTCACTTGTTTAGTGATTTTTTTTTTTTTAGTGTTTGTTTAGTGCTTTTCTTCTTGGGGAGCCCTTCCTTCCACCTCCAAGATACCCTGTGTTCCTTCCAGCTGCCCCATGGGGCAGTGGAGTGTGCTTGTTGCCTTCACTCTTGCAACAACAGTCCACAGATACACACAACAGCTGCGCGTGGCTGGAGGGTGCGCGCAAGCCCAGTTCTTCTGACTTCAGCTCTTGGTTTGTCTGCTTCTACCAGATGGATGTAACTTTAAACAAAAATTTATTGGCTGTGTTGGGTGTTCATTATTGCATGTGGGCTTTCTCTAGTTAGGGCGAGCAGGGCCTACTCTTTCCTTGTGATACGTGGGCTTCTCGTTGCAGCAGCTTCTCCTTGCGGAGAACAGGCTCTAGGCACAAGAGCGTCAGCAGTTGTGGCGCATGGGCTTAGTTGCCCCGCGACAGGTGGGATCTTCCCGGACCAGGGACCAAACCCCTGTCGCCTGCATTGGCAGGCGGATTCTTAACCACTGGACCACCAGGGAAATCCCTGAGTCTAACATTTTTTTGGCCAATCATGTAGAAAGCTTTAGGAGTACCTCCTCTTTGTCAGCACCATTGGCACTGCTGTGGAAAAAGGATCAGAGAGGATCCTCAAGCAGGAGGCCCTCCCCAGCGTGGAATTCCCAGCTTTCTGATCGGTTGTTTCTTTGCCTCTTTTCCCTCACATTTCATGCCCTGTCTCCTCGCCTTTCCGCCTGCAGTTTTGCACATTCGCACTGACAGTTCTGTTTTCTCTGCAGGTGCTGGTAGTGACACCAGGCCTTGTGAGAGCTGTCTGTGGTCCTGGGTGGGATATGAACAGTTTTTCCTCTTGGAAATAGCCTAATGTGAAGGAAATCCCCTTTGCTGTTTGACATGGTGTGAACCATAGCATCAGGAATCCTTTTAAATCCAACAAGATATTAATAAATCTGTCTCCTGGGTGCCATCTCTCCAAACACAGGCAACCTCAGTTGTTGCTCTTGAAATGCCCTAAGAATAAAAGATGTGGATTCAGACACACAGTCCTTCCCATTTGCACTGAGGATTCTTGGATGAGGTTTATCTTGGTGTCCTTGGCCTTGGCAGGGAGCCAGGTTCAGCTTTGGTTTTCTAGGCTGTGAGTTTCACAGTCATCCACCCTGTCGGTGGAACAGATTTAAAACACACAAATATCTTCCGCATCTTTGCTTAGCATCACTTCATTGGTGGCTGTCTCCCACTCACGCTATCATGTACGTTAGCTGCAGCATCAGCCTATCTGTAATGACCTAAGTTATCGTTTGGATGTGTTTAATGAGTCTTAATGAGTGTTTAATGGCGTGGAAGCTCTGTGAGGTCCAAGGGGTACTTCTCTTGCCTACCCTTCTCTCCAGGACCTATGATTAACCAAGGCCTGATGGCACGATATTTCATTTCACAGGAACAGACAACCAGCAGCTTGCTGTCACCCTGACCCCGGAGTCATCTCATGGGAGGCTATTACCGATTTCACCAACATGGCCTTTCTCCGAGGTCCAGTCTTCCTCAGCAGTGGACAGAATGAAGCCTGGGCCCGGACTATCCCCTGACAACATGAGCTGGCCGCAGTCTGCCTGGACGGCCCTACCCAAGACACATCGCCGAGCTCGGGCCCACGGGGACTTCTCTCCTTCCCAAGGCAGCGCACGCAACGCCTCCCTCGAGCCTTCCAAGGATTCCGCTGAGACCCTGGTCCAGCCAAGACCTCCAGTGGGGAGAGAAGCGGCCGCCGCGTCAGGTTTGCCTCACGCCCGCATGCCGCCCCCACTGCCCACCCTCCTGCCAGGGCCGCCCTTCACCGCTGGCCTCCCGTTTCGGCCACCGTGGGTAGGGACTCCTTCCATCTCAGAACTACATTCCCCGAGGGCAGACGCTCTCCTCTCATCTTCATCTTCTTCATTGGCTCCCGACTCACCTCATTCCATCATCTTTTCAAAGGCAGCAGAGCAGCCCACCAAAGTGCCTTTATTCCCCCACACGGCTCCAACTGACTCCTCCTCAAGTCAGAGCATAGTGAATCCCCTAAACCCATTTGCTGAGGAAATGAACCACGCTCCATCCAGAAATGCCCAGGATTTTATAGGCATCCCTCATCTAGGTTTTTCTGGATCCTCAAGCCCAGCAGGGGGTCCTCACTCAGCGGGCTCCCCTTCACCTGAATTTTTGAGCTCCGTGGCAGACCTGGCCCCTTTGTCTCCTGCTCCCCCAGCCTCTGGAAGTNGAAATGCCCAGGATTTAATAGGCATCCCTCATCTAGGTTTTTCTGGATCCTCAAGCCCAGCAGGGGGTCCTCACTCAGCGGGCTCCCCTTCACCTGAATTTTTGAGCTCCGTGGCAGACCTGGCCCCTTTGTCTCCCGCTCCCCCAGCCTCTGGAAGTCTTCTTCAGCTTCATGGTGGAAGGCCCTCATTGTCGATGCTGGAAGTGGCTCCAAGTCTTGCATCCACCCAGCCAACTGAAGCTGAGGTGGCTGAAAGAGCACATAATGGGGTGTCTCTGCCAACCTTGAAGAGTGCAGCAACCCAGGAGGCTGCGTCCTCACTGGTCCAGACTGCAGAGTCAGTGGCAGTGGGAATGACCAGCCTGGAGGCAACCCATGTTCCAGCAAAGAACTCTGCTTACCCTCTGCATGGGTCAGCAACCCCAGAGAATTCCAAAGGGCCCACTCTTTCAGCAGAACACAAATCTTCCCCTTTGGCGCCTTCTCCCCTGCCTCTCACTACAGCTGACCAAGGACAACAAGGCCCTTCTGGGGCAGTTCCCACACCCCCATCAAACGGCACACCAGCAGACTTCCCCTCCACGCCTGCCCCGCTCCAGCAGGCACGGAGTCCTGCCTCTCCATCCGCTGTGCCCCAGGGGCCAACTCCTCAAGAAACAGGTAGTGATGGGTCCCCTCCCACAGCAGCTGCAGACCTCCTCCTCTCAAGCACATTTCCTCATCGTCCTTTCATGACCTGGACATTTCCCCTGCAGAGGGAAGATAGCATGGCAGCTGTTTTAAAGAAAAATGAAAAGGCAAATTTGACAGTTGCTCTCCAGACCCTTCCGAGTAAAGATAGTCTAAGTCTTCATGCTGCAGGTGGATTCACCTCTGATTTCAGCACTGATCATGTCTCTACAGACATGACACCACCGGGAACCAGCCTCCTTCCTTCTGAATTACCTCCATCTTCCATCCCCTTCACACGAGCTACCCAGACTGTGTCCCCATCTCGTAGTTTTTCCAGGACCAAGCCAGTGACTTACACAGCTGTGACTGACCATTCTGAGTTGCCAGTTTTGGCTTCCAAACAGGTGACAGCTTTTCCCTCCTCCAGTGAGTTCCATGATTTCTCAACAATGGGAGGCATGAGGAAGCCAGCAACCACAGATGTTTTCTGGAGTTCTGTTGCAGCAGAAGCTGAGTCCCTTTCCACAGAACCCATGATGTCTGGCTGGCTGCAGCAAACAAATTATGATGTAAATGGGCACACAATTAACTCCACAAGTTGGGCAACTCACCCAGCTCCAGCCACTTCTCCTGGTGGTTTAAATGCCACTGCCAATACAATAAAATCTCAGGATTTCAAAGATAATGTTGGTCATTCAGTGACTGTGGAAGGTTTTAGCATCCAGGATCCAGGGTCTGGTATGAGCACCAACCAGCCCACCCAACAGTCAGATGTTACCACAGTTGGAAACCATACAGACTTCTTGTCCATAAACACTAACAACTACACCAGAGACTTCCAAACAGCTGAGATTGGAGATTACCCACGTATGAGCCAACAAGCTGTATCTTATCCCCATCTACAGTTACCTGCCCATCCAACACATCCACTTGTGCTGAGCTCTCCAAGTCTGACTTCCACAGCTCGCTTGCCAGAAATGCTTTCCGATGAAATGGATACAAGTTTTCAAATCGGCAATGACATCTATCCATCTCTGGTGATAAATGCTTCCCCACCATTCCAGGATATCCTGAGATTTCACTCTCCTGCTGAATCGCCTTCTCTGTCAACCAGTGCTTTATTCAGGACCCCGTCCAAAGCACCGCGGGCTTCTCAGCGCCCCGAGAAATGGACAGGTGCAACCACTAATGCAGGTAGTTTGTTTCCTGGTCCCTCCCAAGATAGGAGTGTGACTGCCTCTGGGGCCAAAGCATCTTCAGGCTCAACACAACTAGCTAGTTTTGCTCCAAAGGAGCAGATATGCCTGATTTTAGGATGATGAATGAGTTATTAGTCCATATAGTCATGCCCTTGATCTTCAGCCGACTTGATTTTTTGGAAAGTATTCAGAATTTAAGTGTCCTTATTTCCACCCATAGCTTTGCTCTAAGTGGCATTCTCATTATGGTTAATCGACTTAATGAACCTAAAGCCATTTTGCCTAAATTCTAGAGCTCAGAGACCTCTCACCCCAACAAACCCATAAGTGACATCCATTCATCGCCACAAGTGGTGTGTGCATTCCATGCCAATGACAAACTTTGCTTTTTCTCTTTGCAGTAGACTCCTCAGCATTGCCCAAGGCAGAGCCGACAGCAGCAGCAGCAGCAACCACATTGTTTCTTCGGAAATCAAGTCCACTGGTGCTGTCTGCAGCCCTGGTTGCTAAGGGCACCGGCAGCAGCCCTTCAGCCATGGCCTCGGGATTAGCCAAGAGCAGCTGGACCACTGCTCTAGCTAAAAACATCACGAGCAGTGCAGCATCTGGCCCCAAAGCAACACCAGGGGCTGCTCATCCAGCCTTCTCCTTCACGCCGACCTACATGTTTGCAAGAACAGCACACACCATGAGCACTCACACAGCCATGCAAGGGAACACGGGCGCTACCTCTGGCCTGTTATCCACAACACACCTCCCCAGGAAACCACAAGCCATGTACACGGGCTTCCCGAACCCCACCAACCCAGACCTGCCCAGGGTGTCCACCCCTCGCCCGCTGACCATCACAGCAGCCTTGACGTCCATCACCGCACCAGTGAGGGCCACCCGGATGCCGCCTTCATCAGCAGAAAACACAGATGCTGCTCTTCCCGCCGTGTCCACTGTTGTGGTCACAACTGGCAGGACGGCGTCCAACCTGGAGTGTCAGATGTCCAGTAAGCTCCTGGTGAAGACAGGTAAGAGTTCAGTGCCCTGGTTTGATGTGAAAGCCGCAAGTGCGTCCTGGCCTCAGAGATGTAGCAGAATTCTTAGATTTCTTTGAGATCAGTGGTTTGCAACCAGTCCCTGCCGCCTTGCCTGGAGACGTTTTGGAGTGTCTACATCTTGGAGGGTAGGGAGGGTGTTTCAGGCATCTAGAGTGTTAAGAGACCAGGGATGCTGCTAAACGTTCCTACAGTGCACAGGATGGTCAGGCAACAGAATAATCCAGCCCCAAACATCCGAAGTGCTGCGGCTGAGAAGTCCTGATCTTCATCAAGTGATAGAGAAGAATCTCTTCTGTCATGTGGAGAATATGACATAGAAGCTAGCCCTGGGATCCATCCTGGTATCAGAGGCCTCCTGAAACCAGTTCCACTAGGGAGTCTGAAAAAGCAAAGGTACACCAGAATTTGCCTGTAGAACATATCTGCAGGCAAACCTTGATGATGAGATGCCTACAGTGATGTCTCACATGTGTGAATGCTGTGATTAGTAAAATACACGATCATAGGAAGGGCAACAGAACTCAGAAGGACTCTCAACCATCAGATACGGAAAGTACAGCTATGGTACTCTATGTTGGCGCCTGAATTTTCTTCTGATGTTAAAAAGGAGACCTTCTTGAAAACGTCGGGGTGGTAGATGCTGGTTTTTCAGCCCCTACCTCTGAGTTGCAGCAAATGGGCCAAGAAGGCACACGATGCTTTTAATAGTTTGGTAGTGTCTGCTATAAAAAGCATTAGAAACATTATTTGAAAGTGCATGCCAGTGTTGAATGCTCATGTCCCGCCTTCCTCTTCACCCCACAAGGAATTAAATGAAATTATTTCTTGAGACAGATCCTATTCTAAAATGGGAAATTGTGAAGCTAGGCATAGCAGAAAGCACAGTATCTTTTTCAATTTCTCAAGAAATTATACCATCTGGTTTTCCCCTCTCCCTGCCCCCTCCCTCCAGATCTCTGCCTCCCTCTCTGAGTGGCAGGCAACCCCAGCCTCCTTGATGCGGAAGTCTGAAACATTCTCCACTCCCTCTTCTTCACAACCCCACCTCACCCCAGCCACACTCAGTTGGTTCCTTCCTGTTCTGCCTCCTGAATACCTCTTCCCTCCACCCCCACAGCCCCTTCCCTGGTTCATATCACTCACCTACATTCTGCAACAGTGGCCAGATTTCTCTGTCTGCCTTCAGACTCCCCCTACCCCTCCAATCTCTTCTCCAGTCTGCAGTCAAGGGAACCTTCTAAAGTGTATACCTTTGCTTAAACCCCTTCCTTTCCCACTGCCCTCAGGACCAGGCCTGGACTTGTAGACTGAAGTATTCACTTCTCTCTCCTGTGCCTTTGCCCTTGGTCTTCCGTCTGTTGGGAGGGGCCAGGGCAGTCCCTCTGGCCTTGGCCCAGCTCACGCCCATCATCCCCCAAGGCTTCATGGAAGCATCAGTTCCTCCCGGAAACCTTCCCTGATCCCCACCCCCTCGCCCCAGGCAGGGCCAATGCTTCTCCAAGGGCCTCCAGCTACATCCTAGGCTTCCCTTCAGGGAGCACCAATTGTGCTCCATCACAAATGCCTCTTCTCCATGCCAGGTATCTGGGAAGTCAAGCAAACAGGACATCCTGCTTGTGGGGTGGGGACTGCCCCTCCTGAAGCAGGGTTGATTTAGGCTGTTTTAGGATGCAGGGCCTGCCCTTAAGGAGGCACTCAAGGATGCTGTTACAGGAATTGCCTTGCATGCAGACCAGTCAGAGGCAGGCACGTTGGCTCTAGCCTGGCTTTCAGAGTTAGAGGCAGTGACGGTCAGAAGTGAAGTGCCACTAGTCTGCTAGCCGTCTCTCCACTAGGGCCACCCAAATGGCTGGGCCTTCTTCCTTTAGGACTAGCATGCTAGCCGTCTCTCCACTAGGGCCACCCAAATGGCTGGGCCTTCTTCCTTTAGGACGTGAGCAGGACCAACAGAGCTGCCGCTGCAGCTATGCTAAATGGGAAAATTGTGAAACTAGGAAGTGATACCATCCGGTTTTCAGTTGGCCCTGTGCCCACCAGCTTTGCTCAGAACCTGCAGGGGGTGCTGGGTGGCTGGGGAGGAGCAGAGGGCTCATGAATTAGGTAGGAGGTCTGCTGCCTTCTGCTGATGGTGTGCTTCTCTTTCACCCCACAGTTCTCTTTCTGACCCAGAGGAGGATGCAGAGCAGTGAAACCTTGAAGCTCAATATAGCCAAAGGGCTCACGCAGGCCTTGCGGAAGGCCTTCCACCAGAACGACGTCTTGGCTCATGTAAGCGCCCTGTTCTTGTAACCAGGCTCGTCCAGCCACCTCTTCTTTTTGGGTCCAGAGCCTGTTACATTGTTTCTCTCCTCCCTGGGCACCATCACCACCACAGAAGTAGAATCTTTCATCATGCATCATTTTGGCAAACAGCGCATGTGTGGTAGCAGGAGAAGGAGGTCAAATTCTGAGATAGAAAATTGAGGATAATTGTGTCTAGTTTGGGGGTTGTTTTTTTTTTAAAGCCTGGACGTACTTTATAAAAATTGCCCCATTATCCTGTTATTTGGGGAAAGTATTGTGTGTCAGTGTAATTTTGCAGAAATCATCCACTGCTTTTTCTTTTTATCTTCCTCACCATTGTAAACAGTTGGCGATTTATTTCTGGACATTTAAAAATTACTCTGACTTGTAAATTGAGTCCAATTTTGCTTAAATTGAGAGCAACAGACAAGGAAGTAAGCATTTTTTTTTTTCTCTCCAAACATTTTCATGCCAAGTACTATTTAACAACCACCAACTGATTTTGATGGCATATCCAAGTGATGGAAGTCTTGCTGTACTCCCTTTTGGTTTGATTCCAAGTTTTAAAGCAGTACATGTGATGGGCAGTCAGTGGACAGCCCTTTACATGATTTAAAAATATTGCTCCCACTTTCTGCTCTGATGCTCTGCACCGCTGCATTCAAATTAGTGGTCCTTCCCCACCCCCACACCATGGACTAGGAAGGAGACTGGGTACAGTTTATTCCTCATTGTTAATCTCCTTTATATAGCTCTGAAAAGAAGAAGAGGAAAAGCTCTCCGCAAGAGACATCTGTGGTTTCTGCACCAGAAACTTTATTTGAAAGTTGAAAATGTGAATGTTTCCCTGTGGTTACCTGAGACAGTTTTCATTACACTTTGGTTGTTTGGAAATTAGCCTCACAGTTTTTGCTCTGTTGCATATCATCTCAGACCGCTGTGAGAACTAGTATGTAGCAGTTATTTTTAAATCAGTTTTTATTTAAAAAAAAAACAACTTAAGATTGGGATTGTCATATATACACTACTTTATGTAAGATGGATAGCTAATAAAGACCTACTATATAGTATAGGGAACTCTATTCAATACTCTGTAATGACCTATATGGGGAAAGAATCTAGAAAGGAGTGGATAAATGGATATGTATAACTGAGTCACTGCACTGTACCGCAGAAACTAACACAACACTTTGAATTGACTGTGGTTCAATAAAAATTTAAAGAAAACACCGAAACATATTTCTTTCGAGAGGATGTTTGATATTATCACCATGAATAGAAGTCAGGATCATTTGCAGCAAATAGAAGATAATGATGAAAACGAAATAAGGGAGTTTCCTGGTGGTCTAGTGGTTAGGACTTGGCGCCTTTACTTTCATGGCCCAGTTTCAGTCCCTGGTTAGGGAACTGAGATCCTACAAGCTGCATGGCGTGGCCAAAATTAAAAAATAAAAATGAAACTGGTGGAGGCAGCCTGTTAAAGTCAAGCTAGATATTACTGCTTACAGAAGGCATCAAGGCTGGGGCCTGGCGTCCCTTTGTTTAAAAATACGATTAGCAAGGATTAGAGAGGTGTTAGAAGTCAGCTGTCCTCAAACTGAGACTTGCTTCTTGAGATATTAAATATTAGGAGGATTGGAACGGGAGTCACCTTCTTTCTGGGTGATTTGGTGGTATTTGGTCCTGAGTCCGTGTTCCATCCAGAAATACCTCTTGTCCCACCTAATGTCACCATGAACATCAGCTTCAAGTGACGAGGTGCTGAGGAGCACACAGTGTGGAGGAAGCAGAGGACACCCAGCCTCCTGCAAAATCAGTTGTCTTGGTTTCTTTGGCAAAAAACATGACGCTCCTAATGGAGATGGAAGAATAAGGGGAGGAAAGGCGGTGTTCAAAACACCCTGAACTGTTGGTATCAAACGTGAAGAAAGCAAAACACAATAGGAATACGGTCAAAAGCCTCAAAACTCTTCCAGTTGGGGGAGAAAGAGCTCAGATCATCAGCAGCCCTTAGGACGCCTTTGCTGTAAGAGAAATTCGCCATGGCCCAGCCTTGCCTTGGTCGTGGCCCAGTTACAAGCCAAGAATGGAGTTAAGTCTGAACAGCTCTTCTCAGCTTCTAAAGAGAAGAGTTCACCTCATTTGCTACCTGGCCCTTGTCTGGAAGGGGTCTGAACTTAATCTGTCATTTCTGCCTTTCAGTGTTCATGTTGTTGCGCTCTCTCACTCAGTCGTGTCCAACTCTTTGCAACCCCATGGACTGTGGCCCACCAGGCTTCTCTGTCGTGGGAGTTTTCAGGCAAGAGTACTGGAGTGGGTTGCCATTTCCTGTTCTGGGAGATCTTCCCAACCCAGGGGTTGAACCCGTGTCTCCTGCATCTCCTGTATTGCAGGTGGATTCTTTACCCACTCAGCCATCGGGGAAGCCCCTTTAATGTTTATAAATGATGAGAAATATGGTACAGCCATTTTCCCAGCATTCCTACCTCAAGAAATCTCTTTTGCCTGCTGTCTCCTGCCTGCCTTCCTGGGTGATAATTGGTGCTCACAGGATTAAACTGAGGCACTTAAGGAATAAAAAAAGAACTATCCACAGACTTAATTCTATTTCAGAATTAAATATAGATTTAATCTTATATCCATAGGTTCAACTCAAGTTATATTTTGTTGTATTCTGATATTTTGAGACCTGCCAATCCCATCAGCTTATAGGATTGCTAGAATATTTGTAGACTGGGAGCGTCCTCTTCCCCAGCCATGCTGAATAACCATTGTGGTTCTAAGAAACACCAAGAGAGACTTAAAGTATGGTGGAAATGAACACTAAGTTCTTTGGGTCCATTTGTCTTGTAGGTGGACCTTCTGGAACATTCTCACAACATCACCGTTGGTTATTATGCTACGAAAGGGAGGCTGGTCTACTTGCCTTCCGCAGTGATCGAAATGCTGGGTGTTTATGGGATCAGCAACGTCACTGCAGATGTGAAGCAGCACACCCCAAACTTGCAGTCTGTGGCTGTACTTGCCTCCCCGTGGATTCCCCAGCCTGCAGGCTACTTGCAGCTGAAAACAGGCAAGTAATTCAGAAGAAAAGGATTCCTCTTCATTCTGGGATTGTGGGCGGTACCAGGAGGACACCTGTTTGAAAACTCCATCACTGGAACTTCCCTGATGGTTCAGTGGTTAAGATTCCATACTCCCAGGGCAGGGGGTACAGGTTTGATCCCTGATCAGGGAACTAAATCCCTCATGCCACAGCTGAAGATGCCACAACTAAGGCCTGGTGCAGCCAAATAAAAAAAAGAAAATTCCGTCACTAGCTGCTCTGTCATTTCTTAGAGTCCTTGTGTACCTTCCTCCAAGGCCCTTGCTAATCTAATGTCCAAGTTCCCTGCACAGCAGCCTAAACTTTTCCAACCTGGATTCATGAGAAATATTCCTTCACAGAAGTCTTCCCAATTTATATGAGTATATAGTACTTATGAGCATCAGGTACTGTATTTTTTTTTCTGTATTATCAATGGATACTGAGGAGGGTTGAGTATCCTCAGCATAAAATCTGTGCTTTGCAATAACATGTTCCGGGTGCCCTTGAATTAGAATTTTTGAGCTTAGGCCTTAGAGTCTTTCTTTTAAACTCCCTGTTGGGACTTCCTGGTGGTCCAGTGGTTAAGAATAAACTTGCTAATGCAGGGGCCACAGGTCCCATCCCTGGCCTGGGAGTATTCCATATGCTGCAAGGCAACTAAGCCCGTGTGCCACAGCTACTGAGTCTGTGTGCTGTACAACAAAAGCTCACCGTACCTAGAGAAAGCCCCCGCTTTCCACAATTAGAGAAAGCTCTTGTGCATCAGTGAAGACCAAGTGCAGCCTAAATAGTCACTTTAAAAAATGTTTTATGTTTTTTTAAATTCTGATCTTGTGGTTTGAAAGCCATAAGAGTAGAGGAATCATTGAAACTGAAAGACTCAAACAACTTAGTCATGTAGGTCAATTGACTTCTTTTTTTCCTTCCAAAGAAATAGAAGGCCTGATCACTCTAAAGTCATGTTGTTGTCTTGGAGCAGATGTTTCCATATGCCTATAACTGAAATCACAAAATTCTTTGCATTGGAGGGAATCTCAGTTTCGATCATGTTTTTAATTCTTCTATATTATAAATCATTTTAAGAACCACTTCCGAAACTATGATTGTCCTTATTTGGCTGATTTCTCTGATGTAAAATCATGCCGTTTTGTATCATGACTGCCATTAAGTTCAAGGAACTAAGACATAGAGCTTTGGTGAGCGTTGATTTATTACTCTCATTCTAGTGCTACAGTTTGTGAGCCAGTCCGACAACATACAGTCCTGCAAATTTGCTCAGACCATGGAACAGAGGCTACAGAGGGCCTTCCAGGATGCTGAGAGGAAAGTTCTGAATACTAAAAGCAACCTGACGATTCAGGTAAGTGGGAGCGTGCTTCAGCCTGTAGTTGACAGAGGCCACCCAGAACCCAAATGTTGGCAAGAAGTGCTTTGGTTTATGTGAGGATATCTGGGGTTGATTATACAAGAGAGATGGTGTACCCCTGTGTACCTGCTGTGATTTGGGATTTTATGTTTATTTTCCCTGTGAAGCTTCCTCAAGTCTTTCTAATATACTTATTTTTTTAATGTACTAGAATATATTCTATATGTCAGATGTCTCATATAAAGTGAATCATTTCTAAATAACTAAATTCACCTAAGATTTCCTTTTTTTGTGATTTTAATTCAGTTTATTTTCCAGGTATCCACAGGAACAATCACCTTAGTTTAAGCACACACATCTTATATTTAGGGCTTACTATGTGCCAGGATCTGGAGAAGGCAATGGCATCCTACTCCAGTACTCTTGCCTGGAAAATCCCATGGACGGAGGAGCCTGGTGGGCTGCAGTCCATGGGGTCACTAAGAGTTGGACACAACTGAGCGACTTCACTTTGACTTTTCACTTTCATGCATTGGAGAAGGAAATGGCAACCCACTCCAGTATTCTTGCCTAGAGAATCCCAGGGACAGGGGAGCCTGGTGGGCTGCCGTCTATGGGATCGCACAGAGTCAGACACGACTGAAGCGACTTAGCAGCAGCAGCATGTGCCAGGATTGTGCTAAGTGTTTTATAAATGCTTTGCTACATAATACTCAAGACATCCTTCTGAGGTGTTATTATGAGCATTTCACAGAAAAAGGAATGTAGAGAATGGTAAGAAACTTCCAGAATTAGGACTTGAGCCAAAGCCTGTACTCTAATCTGCCATGCTCTGCTAGCATCAATGCAATGTAGAAATGGGATCCTTGATGAAATTTTCAGCAGGCGTTTGACTTCTCTTCCAGGACAGTCTCAGTACTGGTATACTGTATTTCAACTTCCTGAATTTGCAGTAGACATGCTACCAAATGTCTTTCTCAGACCCATTTTTTACATGTCTATGGACAGCATCTCCCTAAAGACAGATGCTTCTTAATAATTTTCTTCCAGCCCCCAAATTTCTCTGATTGTACTAACCAATCTCTCTGTTTTTACTGAACTAAAAGCCTTTGCAATTAAACCCAGTGCTTTTAAAATTGACATTTAGCTTAAATGAATTATCAGCAAAGCCAATATGATGTGGAAAGCATACAATTTAATTTGAAAGAGCAGTTGTCCCTTTCTAGATTCACCCAAAGTATATATGGAAGTATCTCATTATGATCTGGTTCATATTTGACTAAGATCTAAAAACATGTCACAGACATAAGATTTATGTAAGGAGTGTGACTCAGCTCCTTTGTGGGGGATCTTTTTCCTTCTGGTTGCGTTTGTGATCCTCACAGGTACATGAGTCTTATTGGAGCTTGGCAGAGAAACATATTCTAATTATAATCAGGAAGTACAGACTTACAGAGCAGCTTCTTTTTATCAGCTAGTGGAAGGGACACCGAGATAAATAAGCTGCCCTTGGCCTTAAGAAGCCTCTCTTGTGTTGTTGTATGTTAGTCATAGCCATGNCAGCCTGTTAAAGTCAAGCTAGATATTACTGCTTACAGAAGGCATCAAGGCTGGGGCCTGGCGTCCCTTTGTTTAAAAATACGATTAGCAAGGATTAGAGAGGTGTTAGAAGTCAGCTGTCCTCAAACTGAGACTTGCTTCTTGAGATATTAAATATTAGGAGGATTGGAACGGGAGTCACCTTCTTTCTGGGTGATTTGGTGGTATTTGGTCCTGAGTCCGTGTTCCATCCAGAAATACCTCTTGTCCCACCTAATGTCACCATGAACATCAGCTTCAAGTGACGAGGTGCTGAGGAGCACACAGTGTGGAGGAAGCAGAGGACACCCAGCCTCCTGCAAAATCAGTTGTCTTGGTTTCTTTGGCAAAAAACATGACGCTCCTAATGGAGATGGAAGAATAAGGGGAGGAAAGGCGGTGTTCAAAACACCCTGAACTGTTGGTATCAAACGTGAAGAAAGCAAAACACAATAGGAATACGGTCAAAAGCCTCAAAACTCTTCCAGTTGGGGGAGAAAGAGCTCAGATCATCAGCAGCCCTTAGGACGCCTTTGCTGTAAGAGAAATTCGCCATGGCCCAGCCTTGCCTTGGTCGTGGCCCAGTTACAAGCCAAGAATGGAGTTAAGTCTGAACAGCTCTTCTCAGCTTCTAAAGAGAAGAGTTCACCTCATTTGCTACCTGGCCCTTGTCTGGAAGGGGTCTGAACTTAATCTGTCATTTCTGCCTTTCAGTGTTCATGTTGTTGCGCTCTCTCACTCAGTCGTGTCCAACTCTTTGCAACCCCATGGACTGTGGCCCACCAGGCTTCTCTGTCGTGGGAGTTTTCAGGCAAGAGTACTGGAGTGGGTTGCCATTTCCTGTTCTGGGAGATCTTCCCAACCCAGGGGTTGAACCCGTGTCTCCTGCATCTCCTGTATTGCAGGTGGATTCTTTACCCACTCAGCCATCGGGGAAGCCCCTTTAATGTTTATAAATGATGAGAAATATGGTACAGCCATTTTCCCAGCATTCCTACCTCAAGAAATCTCTTTTGCCTGCTGTCTCCTGCCTGCCTTCCTGGGTGATAATTGGTGCTCACAGGATTAAACTGAGGCACTTAAGGAATAAAAAAAGAACTATCCACAGACTTAATTCTATTTCAGAATTAAATATAGATTTAATCTTATATCCATAGGTTCAACTCAAGTTATATTTTGTTGTATTCTGATATTTTGAGACCTGCCAATCCCATCAGCTTATAGGATTGCTAGAATATTTGTAGACTGGGAGCGTCCTCTTCCCCAGCCATGCTGAATAACCATTGTGGTTCTAAGAAACACCAAGAGAGACTTAAAGTATGGTGGAAATGAACACTAAGTTCTTTGGGTCCATTTGTCTTGTAGGTGGACCTTCTGGAACATTCTCACAACATCACCGTTGGTTATTATGCTACGAAAGGGAGGCTGGTCTACTTGCCTTCCGCAGTGATCGAAATCTTGGGTGTTTATGGGATCAGCAACGTCACTGCAGATGTGAAGCAGCACACCCCAAACTTGCAGTCTGTGGCTGTACTTGCCTCCCCGTGGATTCCCCAGCCTGCAGGCTACTTGCAGCTGAAAACAGGCAAGTAATTCAGAAGAAAAGGATTCCTCTTCATTCTGGGATTGTGGGCGGTACCAGGAGGACACCTGTTTGAAAACTCCATCACTGGAACTTCCCTGATGGTTCAGTGGTTAAGATTCCATACTCCCAGGGCAGGGGGTACAGGTTTGATCCCTGATCAGGGAACTAAATCCCTCATGCCACAGCTGAAGATGCCACAACTAAGGCCTGGTGCAGCCAAATAAAAAAAAGAAAATTCCGTCACTAGCTGCTCTGTCATTTCTTAGAGTCCTTGTGTACCTTCCTCCAAGGCCCTTGCTAATCTAATGTCCAAGTTCCCTGCACAGCAGCCTAAACTTTTCCAACCTGGATTCATGAGAAATATTCCTTCACAGAAGTCTTCCCAATTTATATGAGTATATAGTACTTATGAGCATCAGGTACTGTATTTTTTTTTCTGTATTATCAATGGATACTGAGGAGGGTTGAGTATCCTCAGCATAAAATCTGTGCTTTGCAATAACATGTTCCGGGTGCCCTTGAATTAGAATTTTTGAGCTTAGGCCTTAGAGTCTTTCTTTTAAACTCCCTGTTGGGACTTCCTGGTGGTCCAGTGGTTAAGAATAAACTTGCTAATGCAGGGGCCACAGGTCCCATCCCTGGCCTGGGAGTATTCCATATGCTGCAAGGCAACTAAGCCCGTGTACCACAGCTACTGAGTCTGTGTGCTGTACAACAAAAGCTCACCGTACCTAGAGAAAGCCCCCGCTTTCCACAATTAGAGAAAGCTCTTGTGCATCAGTGAAGACCAAGTGCAGCCTAAATAGTCACTTTAAAAAATGTTTTATGTTTTTTTAAATTCTGATCTTGTGGTTTGAAAGCCATAAGAGTAGAGGAATCATTGAAACTGAAAGACTCAAACAACTTAGTCATGTAGGTCAATTGACTTCTTTTTTTCCTTCCAAAGAAATAGAAGGCCTGATCACTCTAAAGTCATGTTGTTGTCTTGGAGCAGATGTTTCCATATGCCTATAACTGAAATCACAAAATTCTTTGCATTGGAGGGAATCTCAGTTTCGATCATGTTTTTAATTCTTCTATATTATAAATCATTTTAAGAACCACTTCCGAAACTATGATTGTCCTTATTTGGCTGATTTCTCTGATGTAAAATCATGCCGTTTTGTATCATGACTGCCATTAAGTTCAAGGAACTAAGACATAGAGCTTTGGTGAGCGTTGATTTATTACTCTCATTCTAGTGCTACAGTTTGTGAGCCAGTCCGACAACATACAGTCCTGCAAATTTGCTCAGACCATGGAACAGAGGCTACAGAGGGCCTTCCAGGATGCTGAGAGGAAAGTTCTGAATACTAAAAGCAACCTGACGATTCAGGTAAGTGGGAGCGTGCTTCAGCCTGTAGTTGACAGAGGCCACCCAGAACCCAAATGTTGGCAAGAAGTGCTTTGGTTTATGTGAGGATATCTGGGGTTGATTATACAAGAGAGATGGTGTACCCCTGTGTACCTGCTGTGATTTGGGATTTTATGTTTATTTTCCCTGTGAAGCTTCCTCAAGTCTTTCTAATATACTTATTTTTTTAATGTACTAGAATATATTCTATATGTCAGATGTCTCATATAAAGTGAATCATTTCTAAATAACTAAATTCACCTAAGATTTCCTTTTTTTGTGATTTTAATTCAGTTTATTTTCCAGGTATCCACAGGAACAATCACCTTAGTTTAAGCACACACATCTTATATTTAGGGCTTACTATGTGCCAGGATCTGGAGAAGGCAATGGCATCCTACTCCAGTACTCTTGCCTGGAAAATCCCATGGACGGAGGAGCCTGGTGGGCTGCAGTCCATGGGGTCACTAAGAGTTGGACACAACTGAGCGACTTCACTTTGACTTTTCACTTTCATGCATTGGAGAAGGAAATGGCAACCCACTCCAGTATTCTTGCCTAGAGAATCCCAGGGACAGGGGAGCCTGGTGGGCTGCCGTCTATGGGATCGCACAGAGTCAGACACGACTGAAGCGACTTAGCAGCAGCAGCATGTGCCAGGATTGTGCTAAGTGTTTTATAAATGCTTTGCTACATAATACTCAAGACATCCTTCTGAGGTGTTATTATGAGCATTTCACAGAAAAAGGAATGTAGAGAATGGTAAGAAACTTCCAGAATTAGGACTTGAGCCAAAGCCTGTACTCTAATCTGCCATGCTCTGCTAGCATCAATGCAATGTAGAAATGGGATCCTTGATGAAATTTTCAGCAGGCGTTTGACTTCTCTTCCAGGACAGTCTCAGTACTGGTATACTGTATTTCAACTTCCTGAATTTGCAGTAGACATGCTACCAAATGTCTTTCTCAGACCCATTTTTTACATGTCTATGGACAGCATCTCCCTAAAGACAGATGCTTCTTAATAATTTTCTTCCAGCCCCCAAATTTCTCTGATTGTACTAACCAATCTCTCTGTTTTTACTGAACTAAAAGCCTTTGCAATTAAACCCAGTGCTTTTAAAATTGACATTTAGCTTAAATGAATTATCAGCAAAGCCAATATGATGTGGAAAGCATACAATTTAATTTGAAAGAGCAGTTGTCCCTTTCTAGATTCACCCAAAGTATATATGGAAGTATCTCATTATGATCTGGTTCATATTTGACTAAGATCTAAAAACATGTCACAGACATAAGATTTATGTAAGGAGTGTGACTCAGCTCCTTTGTGGGGGATCTTTTTTCCTTCTGGTTGCGTTTGTGATCCTCACAGGTACATGAGTCTTATTGGAGCTTGGCAGAGAAACATATTCTAATTATAATCAGGAAGTACAGACTTACAGAGCAGCTTCTTTTTATCAGCTAGTGGAAGGGACACCGAGATAAATAAGCTGCCCTTGGCCTTAAGAAGCCTCTCTTGTGTTGTTGTATGTTAGTCATAGCCATGAGACGAAACTTTATAAAGTAAGCAACAAACATTCCTTGGAAAAGACTACAGCAGGCAATTAGAAAATTGCATCTAAGTAGATTTTAGATGCTCTTGAATGTATCAACAGCTCTTGATATGAATGGATAATTGGGTTTATTGTTTTATTAACCCTTTTTCGCTTTTTGCCTTGGCTAACAGGAAGCCCAGAACCAAAGCTGTTGTGTAGATTTAATAACCCTCTAGGTCACTATGTTCTGCATAGATTTCTACATGCTAATCATCCCCCAGGGTTGTTATTAATCTCTTTTTTTAAGGACCTGGTTTTGCAACTAGTAAATTTCCCTTTTATTGTATTAAATATAATTTGTGGGGCACCTTGGATCTTTTGTGGAATAAAAGCATGTAAATATTTAATTTTTTCAGAGGGTCATTGAAAAATGACTTCTTAGTTTTTGCTTGTATAGCATTGATATTAAGGGCTAGATTATAGTAGGTTCAATTAAGACTTTTTGATGATAAGCAATGGAATGCAAGCTCACAAGGCTTATGCAAAAAGAGGGAGTGATTGGCTCATGTAACTGAAAAGTTTGTAGCTTCTTACTTCAGGAACAGTTGGATCCAGGTGCTTACATGATTTCTTCATGAAATTCTCTCCTAATGCCTTGCTATAGGCTGGCATTATCCTCAGGCTCCTGGCACCTCCAAGTTGGTCTCATCTTTATTGCTCACAGTCTCTTGGAACCAGAGTGCCTTTTCTTGTGTCATTCCAGTCAAAATCCTGGGATTAGTTTTCATTGAACCCTCTTGGATCAGCTGCTCATTTCTGGACCAGTAACTGTGACTGAGGATATGAAATGTCCCAGTCAACTAAGCCTGACTGAGATACCCTCTCCTGGAACCTGACTGGGGCAACTCTACCCAAAGCACATGAACTTATAGGAGAGAAGTGGTGTTTCCTCAAGAGAAATTGTGATGCTAACATGGAAGAAGGAAGAATGGATACTAAGGATGAAAACAATGGCTTTCCATTCCATCAGCTTTATGGGTCTAATTAATTAAATGAATCATGGCAAGAGTGAATGGGAAGTAAGAGATGATGTCAGAACCCAAAGGAATCTAAGAATAGAGGAGTGATGGGAAAGTGTTCTCTGCAAGGGACAGGGTATGACTATGAGGGAACCATGATATGACCTTGGTTTCAGGCCTGTGGATTTCTTCTTATTTATGAAGCTGTTGTTAAGTAGCCCCCAAGAGTGACTACACTTTTCTTAGCTATAAAAAAGATGAGTAAAGAAAACATAAATGGAAAGACATTCTGTGCTTATGAATTGGAAGACTTAATGTTGTTATGATGTCAAGTACTACCAAGAATGATCGATAGATTCAGTGCAATCCCTATCAAAATTCCAGTGACATCTTTTGGAGAAATAGAAAAATCTATCCTACAATTCACATGAAGTCTCAAGGGACCCCAAATTGCCAAAACAATCCTAAAGAGGAAAACAAAGTTGGAGATCTCACACTTCCTGACTTCAAAACTTAGTGCAGAACTATGGTATTCAAAAAAGGGTGGAACTGGCATAAAGACAGAAATATGGAACAATGGAACCAAACAGAAGCCTCAGAAATAAATACATACATGGTCAAATGATTTCTGACAAGACCATTAGGTGGGGCAAGGGACAGTCATTTCAGCCAATCAGTTCAATTCAGTTGCTCAGTTGTGTCCAACTCTTGCGACCCCATGGACTGTAGCATGCCACGCCTCCCTGTCTATCACCAACTCCCAGAACTTGCTCAAACTTATGTCCATCGAGTCGGTGATGCCATCTAACCATCTCATCCTCTGTCATCCCCTTCTCCTCCTGCCTTCAATCTTTCCCAGCATCAGGGCCTTTTCCAGTGTGTTAGTTCTTTGTATCAGGTGGCCAAAGTATTGGAGTTTCAGCTTCAGCATCAGTCCTTCCAATGAATATTCAGGACTGATTTCCTTTAGGATGGACTGGTTGGATCTCCTTGCAGTCCAAGGGACTCTCAAGAATCTTCTCTAACACCACATTTCAAAAGCATCAATTCTTAGGCACTCAGCTTTCTTTATAGTCCAACTCTCACATCCATACATGACTACTGGAAAAACCATAGCTTTGGCTAAATGGGCCTTTGTCAACAAAGTAATGTCCCTGCTTTCTAATATGCTGTCTAGGTTGGTCATAACTTTTCTGCCAAGGAGCAAATATCTTTTAATTTCATGGCTGCAGTCACCACCTGCAGTGATTTTGAAGCCCCCCAAAATAAAGTTTGTCACTGTTTCCATTGTTTCCCCATCNAAATGGGCCTTTGTCAACAAAGTAATGTCCCTGCTTTCTAATATGCTGTCTAGGTTGGTCATAACTTTTCTGCCAAGGAGCAAATATCTTTTAATTTCATGGCTGCAGTCACCACCTGCAGTGATTTTGAAGCCCCCCAAAATAAAGTTTGTCACTGTTTCCATTGTTTCCCCATCCATTTGCCATGAAGTGATGGAACCAAATGCCATGATCTTTGTTTTTTGAATGTTGAGCTTTAAGCCAGCTTTTTCACTCTCCTCTTTCACTTTCATCAAGAGTTTCTTTAGTTCTTCTTCTCTTTCTGCTATAAGGTTGGTGTCACCTGTGTATCTGAGATTATTGATATTTCTCCTGGCAATCTTGATTCCAGTTTGTGCTTCATCCAGCCCAGCATTTCTCATGATGTACTCTGCATATAAGTTAAATAAGCAGGGTGACAATATATAGCTTTGACATGCTCCTTTCCCAATTTGGAACTAGTCTGTTGTTTCATGTCTGGTTCTAACTGTTGCTTCTTGACCTGCATACAGATTTCTCAAGCGGCAGGTCAGGTGGTCTAGTATTCCCATCTCTTGCAGAATTTTCCTGTTTGTTGTGTTCCACACAGTCAAAGGGTTTGACATAATCAATAAAGCAGAAGTAGATGTTTTTCTGTAATTCCTTTGCTTTTTCGATGATCCAGCAGATGTTGGCAATTTGATCTCTGGTTCCTCTACCTTTTCTAAATCCAGCTTGAACATCTAGAATTTCATGGTTCACATACTGTTGAAGCCTGGCTTGGAGAATTTTGAGCAATACTTTGCTAGCATGTGAGATGAGTGCAATTGCATGGTAGTTTGAACATTCTTTGGCATGGCCCTTCTTTGGGATTGAAATGAAAACTGACCTTTTCCAGTCCCATGGCCACTGCTGAGTTTTCCAAACTTGCTGGCATAATAAGGTCCTCTTGATTTCCAGCATTCCAGCATGTCTGGCTTTAGGTAAGTAATCACATCATCATGGTTATCTGGGTTGTGAAGATCTTTTTTGTGTAGTTCTTCTGTGTATTCTTGCCACCTTTTCGTAATATCTTCTACTTCTGTTAGGTCCATACCATTTCTGGCCTTTATTGTGCCCATCTTTGCATGAAATGTTCCCTTGGTATCTCTAATTTTCTTGACGAGATCTCTAGTCTTTCCCATTCTGTTTTTTTCCTCTATTTCTTTGCATTGATCACTGAGGAAGGTTTTCTTTTCTCTCCTTGAGATTCTTTGAAACTCTGCATTCAAATGGGTATATCTTTCCTTTTCTCCTTTGCCTTTAGCTTCAGCCAACAATACTAGGAAAACTGATATCCATAAGCAGAAGAATGAAGTTGTATCCTCACCTAATACCATATACAAAAGTTAACTCAAAATGGATCAAAGATCTAAATGTAGGAGCTAATAAAACTATAGGACTCTTAGAAGAAAATCGGGAAGAAAAAGTTTATGACATTGAATTTGGCAGTGATTTGTTGATATGACACCAAAAAGCACAGATAACAAAAGAAAAAATAAGTAAGTTAGATGTTATCAAAATTAAAAACTTTTGTGGCTCCAAAGGCATAATCAAAACTCAGCCCATATAATGGAAGAAAATATTTGCAAATACTATATCTATAAGGGGTTAATATCTAGAGTACATAAAGAACTCCTACATGTCAACAGACAAAAACCAAGCAACCCAAGTAAGAAATGGACAAAAGACTTGAATAGATGTTTCTCCAAAGATGATATACAGGTAATTAATAAGCACGTGACATGCCAAAAAAAGCCCTCAAAATACCACTTCACACCTATGAGGAAAACTGTTATTTTAAAAAAATAGAGAATAACAAGTGTTGATAGGGAGAAATTGGAACTCTTGTGCACTGCTGGTGGGCATGTCAAATGGTGCAGCTGCTATGGAAAAGAGTATTGTTGTTGTTAGCATTCCCTCAAAAAAGCATAGAATTACCATATGATCCAGCAATTCTGTTTCTGGGTATATGCTCCATAGAATGTAAACCAGGGACTTGAACAGATGTTTGAACACCAGTGTTCATAACATTATTCACAGCACCCAAAAGGTGGAAGCAACGTTAAATGTCCATCTGCAGGGGAATGAATAAATAAATGTGGTATAGCTATGCCAGGGAATATTATTCATTTTTAAAACAGAGGGAAATTCTGACACGTGCTTCAACATGGGTGTACCTTGAGGACATCATGCTAAATGAAAGAAGCCAATCACAAAAGGACAAACACTGTATGATTCCACTTATGGAAAGTGTTTGAAGTGAAGTGAAGTCGCTCTGTTGTGTCCAACCCTTTGCAACCCCATGGACTGTAGCCTACCAGGCTCCTCCATCCATAGGATTTCCAGGCAAGAATACTGGAGGGGTTGTCATTTCCTTCTCCAGGAGATCTTCCTGACCCAGGGATTGAACCCGGGTCTCCCGCATTGCAGGCAGACGCTTTTACCATCTGAGCCACCGGTTTAGTTTTGTCCAGTTAATAGAGACAAAAAAATTGAATGGTGGTTCCCAGGGACTAGGAAGAAGAAGAAATGGGGAAGGTATAGAGCTTCAGTTTGGGATGCTGGAAAAGTTTTGGAAATGGACAGTGGTGATGATTGCCCAAGAATGTGAACGTAGTTCCTGCCACTATATACTTTAAATGGTTAAAATGGAATAACATAATGTGTATTTTACCACGGAAAGTACAAAACTAATATAGTGTTGTATGTTAGTGAAGTCTCCTTAATGAAAATGTTCTCAACTAAAACAAGTATAACTTACTTTGTCAAGTATAGTATGTACTAAGATCCCATACTACAGGCTCTTTGGGATCCAGTGAGATTTAGTTTTGTTGAAAAGAAACAAGCATATATATAATGTTCCAAATAGAGATAAAGATTGCAAAGTTACTTTAGTTATTATTTTTTAGGTGACAGTACAGTGAGGTCTTTTGAATTATTCAGAAAGAAGTACCTTTCTTCTTGGTACCTTGGGAAAGAGGTGTGAATACTTGTGGCTAAACCACATTCCAAAAATGCTTCTGGAGAGAAAGTAACAGTTGACCAGAAATGCTGACTCCATATATCAATAATCATGGGACTCTAGGCGCTGTGTTAGAGAACTTAAAAGGAACTTGCTCTTATGGGAAAAACTTCAAAATAGCATGAAGAAGCTTACTCTTGACAGTCGTCTTCAAAGTAAGTTTTAAAAGAACTGTTGCAGAGATATTTGTGTCTGAGCACACAAAGGTTTTAGACAGACTGGGTATCAATTCCTGGCAAAAAGAGAGGACATATTCAAATGAAGGCAATTCGAGGAAAGTCCAAGTCTAATGTCCTTCTGAAAAGGACTTTGCAGAACTGTCCCCAGGCTCTAGGGAGACCATGGGGGTGGCACAGCTTTCAAGGCTGTGACATTGGGGCTGATGAGGTGAGGGAATGGAGCGGTTGCGGCAAACTTGGGCCAGAAGTGCCCAACCAGAGCTGTGACCCCCCAGGAGGGAGCCCCCAACATCAGCTCTCTGACCTCACCCTCCTCCTTCTCGCCCACATCCTCCTGAGCTCCGCGTAGCTAACACCAGGGTGCCAAGTAGCCCATTGGTGTGGTCCACAGAATTCTGCCTCTGGGGCCACCGAGCAGGATGAGGGCAGGGTAGCAAATGGATCTGGCTGAGGAAGGGGGAGACATCCAGCACAGAAGCCCACAAAGACTGTCTCACCAGGCAGAATGCCTTCCTACTGCATCTGTTTTTCACATTTCATCTGGGGGGTGTTTGTGTGTATATACACTGACCCATGAAAGTTTCATTTCTTCATAACTAAAAACCTGACTTAAAGATTCAAGAAGAAAACTATACCATCTCATAGTAATATTAACATATTTTATATTGAATTGATAGACCACAATGAAATGGAATCGCTCTCTAAAGAAGCTGTTTTCTATTTCTGCATTCTTATTGTCATCAGTTTTCATCATGCTGTCCATGACTAGGTTGGTGACCAGTGGTGTGCATTCTCTGTCCTTTCAACTTTAAAATTCCCCAAAAGTTTGAATCAGGCTTTCTCTGTCTGAGCAGTTGCTGCTGCTGCTAAGTCACTTCAGTTGTGCCTGACTCTGTGCAACCCCAGAGATGGCAGCCCACCAGGCTCCCCCATCCCTGGGATTCTCCAGGCAAGAACACTGGAGTGGGTTGCCATTGCCTTCTCCAATGCTTGAAAGTGAAAAGTGAAAGTGAAGTCGCTCAGGGGTGTCCGACTAGTAGCAACCCCATGGACTGCAGCCTACCAGGTTCCTCCATCCATGGGATTTTCCAGGCAAGAGTACTGGAATGGGGTGTCATTGCCTTCTCCGTCTGAGCAATTGAGCCCTCTTTAAATTTACCATTCCTATGCTCTATAGTGTATCTTCAGAACCATAAAAATAGCCTGCGACTATTTAGCCCCTGGAAAAGATACACACACCAATGGTTAAAACCTGAAGTCAGACTGCCCAGGTTTGGATCCTGGCTCCGTCACTCATTAGCTGTGTGACCTTGGGCAAGTCCCTTGATCGTTCTGGGTTTCAGTTTCCTCCACTGTCAAAGGATATACCTCCATGACAGGATACACCTCCTAGGGTTGCAGTGAGGCTTAAATGAGATCATGTGCCCTTGGAACGCTGCCTGGTGCGAGATGCCTGGCATGTTGTGAGCCATCGTTTGACAACTGTTGTTATTCTTATCTCTTCCTTGCTCTCGTCCCACCTCCCTTCATTCCTAACCTCTCCTTAAACTTCTCCTCCCACGGCCTCCATGAAACAGACCCTCATCTTATTTGGCATGTCTCCCTCCCCTTTCCTCCTGTGTCCATTCAGATGGTGAGCACGTCCAACGCCTCCCAGACAGTCACCTTGGTGTATGTGGTGGCCAACCGAAGCTCCTTCCTCAACGGCACCGTGGCCAGCAGCCTCCTCCGCCAGCTCTCCGCTGAGCTGGTGGGGTTCTACCTCACCTACCCGCCGCTCACCATCGCTGAACGTGAGTATGTTCGAGTTATGTCTGAATCCCTGTAGGGCCCTACCATCTTCTCTGGGAACTTGTCCGTTTAGCAAGCCTCCATGGTGCCACATGTGATTTTTTAGTCATAAAATCACAACTGTACTATGTGACTGAAGCGGGGTGAATTGATGAAAACTTCACTGCATGTTGTAAAAAGCACTGGCTAGGTGCTTTTACCCTTCACTTGTCTTGTATCTCATTTAGTCATCACAACTACCCTCTGTGGTAGGTGCAAAATTAGCATCATTTAGCAGATGGGAAAATTGAAACTCCATGAGGTTTAACTCTGACATAGCTGGTGACATGAAACCTGGGGCTTGAACCAAGCAGTCTGTCTTCTTAGCTTATACCACTGCCTGGTAGAGCATCTGTCCTCATGGCAATCTTGGTTTCCCCCACTTCTGCCATCAATAAAAATTCCCAGGCCTTCAGCCCTTGCCTGGGCTATAGATATTATAACGCAGCTCACGTGCAGTCAGCATCGTGACTTCACTTGATGAAGTCCCCATAGGCTTGTGGCCTCCTCTTTCCCTAATGCTTCAGTTGCATAATCCTCATTACCATGCAGCAGGCATAGACTTCGAAGATGCAGCCTACATTTTGTACCCAAACACTTACTCAGTAGCCAAAGGAAGTAAAGATCGGTGCTCTTAAATTTAATTGTTGATACATACTCAAGGTCACCGAGTAAGTGGTTTTTTTAAACATGTATTAGCAAAGTTGTTTTCATTTCCCACTATGGTTCCTTTTTATATTGTAAATAAGTGAGATAATGTGTGGGAATGTACTTATTAGCACAAAGTAGCCACTCAGACTTTATAAAAAAAAACTTAGTTTGGTGGCAAGCTTTTGTGAATTTCCATGTACTCTGAAAAGATGACTGTATTTTATGAAAAAGATAATGTCATAAAAGATGGTATTATGTCACCTGGCAGCATGTAAAGGATTTGTTTTCTTTTATCATCTTGATAGCCTAAGAATAATAATAATAACACAACTGTGATTTACTGAGTACTTATTATGTGCGAAATAATGTGCTAAACCCTTAACACATATTGACTCTGATGGTCACCACAGTATAAAGAAATGGGACCATTGCTTGCAAGCATTTAGCTACTAAACTTTGACTCTGGAAAGATCCATTCAATAAATAATTATTCCTAAAAATATGTTGTGATAGACAATTTTATAAAAAAGAAGGCTATAGTTGACAAGTTCTCGTTTTAGGTCTTGACAGTGAAATTGTTTTGCCTTAAGAAATTTTTGATGGAAAAGCTGGAAGCAGACACCCAAGAGCCTTGAAAACTCTTCTTCTGAAAGTTAGCCCTCTACTGAGTATTTTAGTTTTCTGAAAAGCAAGTTTCAGGCTGTATGTCCTAGAGTTCTCAAGAATGATAGAGCAGGATTTAGCTGCTTGGTATTTTGTCAGCTATGTCTATTTCCCTGAACAATATCTATGTATAAAACCTGAACAATATCTATATATAAAACAATACCTATATATAAAAGTAATTTGGTATGTTTCTTGTTTTAGCGCTGGAATACCCCAACCTTGATATATCAGAAACAACGAGAGACTATTGGGTAATTACAGGTAATCTCTTCTTTCATTGCTCCTTTCACCCTCTCAGGTTGGTTTATTTTTAAAAGCTTGCCTGCCTTTCAGTGATAGAATTGGCATCTTTTCTTGGATTCTGCCTTATAAGCCAAGGAGTTCCTTCCCTAGGACCAGAAATGGAGTGAACTGAAATAAGAACCTGGGCTCTGTCACACCCTAGAAGGGGTAAGATGGGGTGGGAGGTGGGAGAGAGGCTGAGGAGGGAGGGGACATGTATGTACCTGTGGCTGGTCCATGTTGAGGCAGAAACCAATACAATGTTGTAGTTATCCTTCAATTAAAAAAAAAAAAAAAAGACATCCCACTGAAGATGGGTGTTAAATAATCAGTTCAAAACAGCTACCTCGAAAGTCCCAGTCTGGAGCCGCCTTCTTGCAAAACATGCCTCCATCAGAAGGAACAGCATTAAGCTGTGGAGGGCTGGGGCATGTCCGTGCGAATGGTTGTCTATTCGTTTAAAAATCGTAGGCCTTTCTGCACTGCCCTACAAAACCCAGTGAAGTCAGAGGAATGCCAGGCGTGCACTTTCCTCTCTCCCTGGGCACACCCACACTGATCCTGGTGAAGCCCAGCGTGTCCTGACAGTGGAGGCGGACGGAAGTAGAAGGGTGTTTGGGTGGCATTTTCCTTGACATTTTCCAGCTGAGATTTATGAAATAGCAAAAAAAAAAAAGTTCTTGTTTGTGTTTTTCAAAAGCCAAACAGTAGCTCTGAAAATTAGAAAAGCAAGGATTAGAAGCAGAGAGAGAACAGAAGCTTGTAGGAGGCAGAATGACTAGCTGGGTCATTAAGGGTGGTGCCGAAAGCTCAGCTTCTCTGTTCACTGGTGCCAAGTTGAATCTCAGAGGCAGTTTGGGGTGAAGGAGAAATGGATAGCTTCATTGTTTTGCTAGCGGGGGGTACCACAAGCTCCTGCCTCAACAAACTACATGTGCCAACCTGGGAGGATTTGATGAGGGGGTTTATAGCAATAGTTCAAGGTACGGTTGCTAAAAAGATTGAGGTATGTGTAGGGTCTCCAGGTGGTCCTGATGGTAAAGAACCTGCCTGGCAGTGCAGGTAGATGTAAGAGACGTGGGTTTGATCTTGGTTAGGAAGACCCCCTGGAGGAGGGCATGGCAACCCCCTCCAGTATTCTTGCCTGGAGAATCCATGGACAGAGGAACCTGGAGGGCTACCGTCCATAGGGCTGCAAGAAGTTGGACGTGACTGAAGCAACTTAGCACACACGGGGTCTCAGGTGGTCAGTCTCCTCACCTTGACGCACTTCTCTGGTCCCTTTAATTTTGCCTCAGGTGGTTTTGTGGCAGCTCTCTCCTTCATTAGCAACTGTTCTGGATCTGCCCTTTGGAACTTGGGGAAGGTTACAGTGGCTGGAGTCTTGCCTACAAAAAATGGGGACAGAAAGGCTTCCAAGCCCAGGAGCCCCAAAGGGTCCTCCTCGGTTTCAAGGGGAGGGACAGGAAGGTGTTGGCCTGCTAGAGCTGCTACCCTAGGCTGGGGGGTGAGGGTGGGGGCTTCGACCACAGGAATTTATTTTCTCATAACTCAAGAGGCTGGAGGTCTAATATCAAGGTGTCAGCAGGGCTCTTTGCTTCTGAGGTTCTCTCTCCCTGGCTTGTAAAACAACCACCTTCCCTCTGTGCAGGTCTGCTTAATTTCCTCTTCTTACAAGGACACCAGTCTTTTAGGACTAGGCCCCACCCTAATGACCTCATTGTATCTTAATTGCCTCTTTAAAGGCCCTATCTCCAAACAGTCACATTCTGAGGTCCTGGGGGATGAAACATCAGCAGACGAGGTGTGGGGGAAACAATTCAGCTCATTACGAAGAGGGAGCAAGATTTGGCAAGTCCTGGGAGATGAGCCTGGACAAGCAGGCCCTCCCCAACCTCCCTCTTCCCTTCCCTGTCTCCTCCCTCCCTTGCTGGCCCAAACAAGCTATAGGTGGGTACTGGCTGGAATACTAACTAGGAGCTCGGTGAAGCCTGCTCAAGACCTCTCCTAAACTGCAGAAAATTGCATTTCTTTCTGCCCTGCAAAGCCATGGATTTGCAGAGATTATTTTACCTGTGAAGAAAGCCAACAAAAGAAATGTGTTTACAAAGGAAAACAGCAGCGACCCACCAGAGCTTATGCCCAAGAGAGGCAGTGCTAACCCAGCAACACATTTTTGAAGCCAGCAGGTTATGTAACACTTATAAAATCATGTTTCCTGCCCAAGCAATGCTTTAAAAAAAAAAAAAAAACTTGCAGATATATCCCCCCGCTTCTCTAACTTTAATATTGACATTTGATGGTAAGACACCTTGTCCTTGTCAACCTCTTGTTTTGTCCTTTCCTCAGGTACTTCTGCCTCTATTTTAGTGACACGTGCTTAATAAAAGGCTCCATACATGGCCTTGTTTTCAGGATTCTCTTGCGACTTGACCTCCTGCCCACTCATCTGGACATCCCTCACTTGTTATCACGGGTGCTTCTGTTGGTAATCAGCATACACAGTGATCGGCACCCCCCCACCCCGCCCAACCCATCCCAATGCTGTGATGGGGCTAACTGGACCAGTTGATTTCTGCTTGAGGGGCAGGGAGGGGGGGGCAGTTTCAGGTTTCAGGAGGACCCTCCTGCCTTCCCTTTGGTCCATGACCACTTTCTAGACCTGTGGGCAGTCACCACCAACTTTTACTATCATTTCCAGAAGGGGTAGGAGATTGGGAACGGAGAGATGAAAATAGCTTTGTTCAACCCATTCCCCAGGCCGGGAGCCTGAGGCCACTGGGCTTCTCAGGAGAAAGGAGAGGAGGTGTAGTCCTGGAACATAGCTCTGTGTTTTCCAGGCGATTCCTTCCTCTGCTGAGGACCTGTCTAGCGAAGTAGGAGGTGCATTTGAGCAACAACAGCAGCTGCTTGTGGGCATCCTCTCAAGGGCTTTATGGCACTATGCTAGAAGCAGTTTTCTTTTATAAAGTATTCTGTTCTTCGTGATACGGTCAGGAGGAGCTTATGATAACCATGTTTTCAGATGAGGAACTGGGGCCCAGAGGAACCTGTCCAAGAACACTCAGTAGGGGGGCATCAGGATTCAAACCCAGGCTCCCGGCTCCAGCCCCCAGTTCTTGTCCAGCTCGTCCTGGAAAGGACACATCCTCTTTGCAGAAAAAGCCATGAGGCACGTGGGAGCTGCCCAGCTGTTGATTCCGTGGAACTCTGCGGCAGGTTCCCATAATTTCCTGCACTTCCCTGGAGGCATTTTTTTTCTCTCAATTTTTAAAATTGTGGTAAAATACACATAACATGTTTTAACCTTTTTAAAAATTATTTTCTATTGGTGTATAATTGCTTTACAGTGTTGTGTTAGTTTCTGTTATACATCAAAGTGGATCATTTATATATATACATATATCCCCTTGCTTCTGGACTTCTCTCCCACCACCACCCCCTGATCCCTCTGCTTCAGGTCATTACAGAGCACCGAGCTGAGCTCCCTGTGCTACACAGCAGCTTCTACTAGCTAGCTGTTTTATACATGGTAGTGTATACGTGGGAGAAGGCGACGGCACCCCACTCCAGTACTCTTGCCTGGAAAATCCCATGGGCGGAGGAAGCTTGTGGGCTGCAGTCCATGAGGTCGCGAAGAGTCGGACACGACTGAGCAACTTCACTTTCCCTTTTCACTTTCATGCATTGGAGAAGGCAATGGCACCCCAGTCCAGTACTCTTGCCTGGAAAATCCCAGGGACGGGGGAGCCTGGTGGGCTGCCGTTTATGGGGCCACGACTGACGCGACTCAGCAGCAGCAGCAGCAGCGGTGTGTATATGTCAACGCTACTCTCCCAATTTGTCCCACCCTCTTTTTCCCCCNACCCCAGTCCAGTACTCTTGCCTGGAAAATCCCAGGGACGGGGGAGCCTGGTGGGCTGCCGTTTATGGGGCCACGACTGACGCGACTCAGCAGCAGCAGCAGCAGCGGTGTGTATATGTCAACGCTACTCTCCCAATTTGTCCCACCCTCTTTTTCCCCCCAAGTGTCTGTGAGTCTGTTCTCCACATCTGCGTCTCTATTCCTGCCCTGGGACTAGGTTCACTGGTACCATTTTTCTAAGTGTACAGCACAGCAGCATTAAGTACGTTCACAGAGTTGCGCAGCCATCACCGCCGTCTATTTCCGAAACGGTTCGTCACCTGGAGGCTTTGACTCTTCTCTTCTTTGATGCCTGCCCTTTTTGCGTCACCACTGGGATTTCTCTAAAGTAACTCATGATGACCCCCCTCAACCGTCCTGCATTCCCTCTCCCACCCCTGTCCACTGGTCAGGAGAGGCCAGCACAGACCGAATCCTGCAGCAGCTGGCGCTGTCGTTTTATGGGAGGGGTATCTTTGAACTTGAAAGAACACTAGCTCTCCTCCTGGGGTCAGAAGGTGGGTCAGCCCTTCCTCAGCCTGACAGCTGTGAGGGTTTGGAGGGGCCTTTCTGGGACCCACCACCGTGGGAGGCACAGGAATGTTTGCAGGAGTTTGTTTGCAGGAATTCTGCTGAGCTGGGAGTCCCTCACGAGGGCCCTGGAAGGAAAGCTGCTTTATGCCTGCCCTTCATGGGGATTTTTTTAGGATTTGTGGTTTCAAGGAAATAACTTCTGAAACTCAGCTGTGGGTTTCACTTTTCTCATGATCAGTTTCGACATCGCTCTTTGTATCTCACTGTCATCCGTGCCTTGTTCTGGCCCTGTTAGAATGCCATCATAGTAACAATACGGCCTTTATATCCAGGCTCTTTCCAAATCCCAGTAGACAGAGTGGTATTAATGGTCCTTGGCTGCACTGTAGTAGAACAAACTGCTAAATGAAAAATCTTGTATTACATCCCCAGCCCATGTAAGTTTTGGTCTAAGAAGATGAGAATTGCTTTTAGCATTTTTGTTTTCAGGGATGACTGTGTTTGGAGGGAGTGTTTTAGGTGTTTGGGGAGAAGTGTGCTTCTTCCCAAGGGACTTGGAAGAAGGGCTGGCTTGGGGAGTAGACAGCATAAAGGCAGTCGCCCCCATAGTAAGTGACTGCAGCAGTTCTAGGATGGTCCTGGCGTTCATTAAAATCCTCCTCCAGGCACCAGCCATAGCCTGGAATTCCGTATCAGGCTTTACTTACTGATTACAGGTACTCTGGGTGTGGATAAAGTCCAGAAGTGGAGGAAGGGTAGAAAGAGAGGGTTTCATTTACCTTCCACACGGGAGGCTCTGTGCTACACTGCTATAGACATCTCGTCTCAACCTTAAAGCCCGCTAGATATATGTAGCCTTTCTTATTCCATTTTATCGAGAAGGACTTGGACTCTGAGAGGGCCAGTGGTTTGCCCAAAGTCCTCCAGCTGGCAAGTGCCAGCGCTGAGAGAGCCCACTCCTTCTATCACACGAGCCTGCTCTCAAGTCAGGAGGGTCTCTACGGGGGCCCTGGGAAACTTTAGGAGTGACTCTGAAAGGACCCCACTGACGAGGGAGGGATGACAACACTGAGCAGGGCGGTTTGCCCACGTGGAAGGGGCTGAGTAGCAGGATGGACCTTAGATCCTTCAGCAAAGCTGTTGGAAAGAAAAGTAGAATCAGGGTAGCGCTGAGCCAGGAACCACCAAGAAATCCAGTCAGCTGTTCCTATAGCCATGCTGTGTTCCCATTCAGACTCTGACTGAACAGACTATCTTAAATAAGGTTGGGACCTAGTACAACAAGTTTAGGTCATTACACCTGTCCCAGCTTGTGAAGGACAGAGTTTCAGGGGTTCGGGCTTGAGCCCCGGCTTTGCTGATTACTCGCTGTGTGAACTTAGACAAGTCACATAGCCTCTTCAGCGTCTCAAACAGGTGGGTAGTGATTCCTAACCCCTGGGGCTGTTGAGAGGGAAGGATGGCCAGACTCTAACATGGGGTCAGGCCCACGGCCCTTACTGCTGGTGCAGGCCCGGCCCTGGTGGCTGTGGCTTCTGAGTCAGCAGTGAGCCTCTCCCCTGACAGCGGCTCTGTCTTCTGTGTCCAGTGCTGCAGGGCGTGGACAATTCCCTGGTGGGCCTACACAACCAGAGCTTCGCCCGGGTCATGGAGCAGCGCCTGGCCCAGCTGTTCATGATGTCCCAGCAGCAAGGCCGGCGGTTTAAACGGGCCACCACTCTGGGAAGCTACACCGTACAGGTGGGTGCGTGCAAAGCCGCCAGAGTCTATAAGAAAGGTATGGAAACGTGCTTCCTGAGCTGAAGTAGATTGTGCTGCGTGCCGAGGTGCGTGCACACCACAAGCTGATGAGGCTGGTTAGTCCACACTGCTCTTACTTTTGCGGGGCCGGTGGTCATATCATCGACATTGTGAAGGAGGGTGAGAGCTGCCCTCCCGACTGTCTCACTCTGGATTGCAGGGGGAAGCAGGTCTCAGAAGACATGCTGCCCACACGTGCATATTTATTCAACAAAGCATTGTTAGTAAGTGTCAGCCCCCCCCGCAACCTGCTCTGGAGGCTGGATGAGGTCCCAGCTTTCAGGCCTCTCCACACCATGGCTGTGATCAGCAGAAACACCCATCAGCCTTCCAAAAGTGGGGTTCTGTTGGCCTTGTCGTGTCTGCTTCAACAAACAGAGCCCTCTCCATTTGTAAGGGACACTTGACCACGCTGGGATTTAGGGGAATACACTGTAGCAGACACTGCTGGGGTCCTGCCCATACTTGCTTACCATTTCTATGAAGGCTGGTAGACTTCCAGCATCATTTTATTCAGGGCTTCTCTTGAGATGCTAGAACCCACTTTGCCCAGTCATGGCTGGCTGGAAGGATCTGGGGCTTCACTGGCAGTGGGGGTATAAATACCACAGCTCTTTGGTTTCTTGGCTGGGAGAATTCTGAAAAGTGTGCTTTAGGATCATCAGCAGAGCTTTCCCACAGAATTAAGCTTTGGTTTCCCACCGTGGTGACTCACTTCCTAATGCACTCCTTATTGGCTCCTTTCCGCCCCCCTCCCCACCACTCCGTCAGTTCTCTGCACCTCTCCAGTAAATGACAAGCATTTAGCTCTTCTCAGAGTCTGCTTCAGAGGGAACCCAACAGAGATACCATCCTGAGGGTAGAGGTTCTGAGCCTCTCTAGATTCTTTATCCAGTTCAAGTAAGACTGGGAATGTCTCCAGCATATTCTAACCAATCAACATATCTTGAGTACCACTACTTCTACCCAGTGAGAATCCATTTCTAACATTTGTTATGCTAATTAAAGCTCTGTGGAGCAAGGTATCAAGTTATAGAAGCTCTTCTGGCAGTCGCCTCTGGAGAGAGGGCTTCTTCTAAGGCATCTAGCCAACTGCCCCTGGGGTGTGAACTCCTGATTGGTGACTGACCACATCTAGGGTATAACTTAACCCAAACACACATGCATGGTATCACACTGTCTAAGAGAAGCTTTAAAGGAAATTACAGAGATTACCATAGTCTGTCTACAGATCCTGTCCCCAGGCAATCTTGGAAGTACATGCAACCCATCTTTCAAAACACAGTTTCCTATGTCAGTCAACATCCCGCCCCTTAGGGAGACTCCAGGTACCCCATTCGCAGTTGGTGTATTTGGCCTCCTGTCCTACTGAACATCGCTTCGGTTCTAAAAGTCTTTGTGGTCTGAGACAGCCTTGCGATGAGGTAAAGCGGTTGTTAATTTCATGTGCCAGGTTTATGATTCCCTTTCTGCGGGGGGGAGGCGGGGGAGGTGGTCCATGTGAGCCCTATAATTCACATTTCTCCAAGTAACAGAAAGGAAGTCTCTGGGATTCAGACAGTTGAAATGGAGTTTGCCTCAACTGAAGTGGGAGAAAGAATCACCCTACACTCATGTTTATTTGTTAACCTAAGAAACGCAACACATTCTAAGTGCCTAAAAGAGCCCAGCAAGGCATTTTTTCTCTCTTTTTTCCTGAGTACTCAGTGTGTGTGGCTCCTTTTGTTATCTGGAAAACCTGCGTGAAGTAACTAGGGATTTATTTCTGCAAATCTCCAATTAACCAAGGTTATAGATTCCAACATCATCCTTGGAGGAATTTGCTAGGAAGAATTTGCTGTTAAATTGAAATTGAGCAAAGTTATTAGTTGCTTGAATGTTCATTCATCTCATACCTGGTTATACTAATGCTCTCCCTACCTCCTCTCCCACTGGGGACAGAAATAACACGCCCAATTTTCCAAATAAAATTCGCTCTGTAGAGCTTACATCATCCGTCATGCAGAGAAGCCTTTCATCTGGGCTCAGATCATTTTTAAAGATGAGCCACCTTCATGAATATGGAAATTTAAATGTCTAGAATCTAAAGATATTTCTCTAGTGGATATATTTGAAAAAGTGAGTCCAGAGAAGATATGCATAGGACCAGTAAGCATGTTTAATTGTGTAACTCTATTTTTCATCAAAGTAATGCAAGGTTTAACTACCACAAGATGCCATTTTCACCTACTAAGAGTGAGGGAGTTGGTATTATCCGGTGCTGATGGGGATGCCGTGAAATGGGCACCCTCAAACTCAGTAAATGGGAGAACATGGAAGAATTCGGACAAGAACCTTTTAGATGGTCACAGCCTCACCCCTAGAAATTCCTTTTGAGAAGATAAAGGAGAACACAAAGAGGAAGAGATGAGAGCACTGTTTCTGAGTGTCCGGAAAGTGGTCTTGTAAGGTGCCCATCTGACCAGGTGGGCTGCATCCTCTAGAGCTTTCTTGAAGATTCCCAAGGTATATTAACATACAAATACTCTAAAAAGACCTGCAAGTAACCTCCCTGCCTTTCTGCAATATACTGGTTTCTAAATTTAAGCACCATTAAGTCCCTTGTTTTTAATAACACCTACATTTCCCTGAAATTTTATAATGAGCATTTGTAAATTCACAGGAAAGTTCCAAAAATTATGATGTAAACGCACATATACTCAACATCTAGGTTCTACCATTAACAGTGTATGACGTTACCATTTTATATTTGGTAACATGTATCATTTGCATACCACGGATCAGTTTGGACTGTTCTAAAACCTCATATAATTGAAATCCTACAGTAGATTCTCTTTTGTGCAGTTTTTTGACTCTGGAGTATTTTTGAGATTCATCCATGTTCTTTTATTCAGTAGTTTATTCCTTTTTATTGCTGAGTAGTATTCCCTTGTATGAAATATACTACAGGTTGTTTATCCAAGCATTGTTTATCCATGCTTCTGTGGATGGACACCTGGGCTTTTCCTAGTTTTTAGCTACAATAAGCAAAGCTTCTCTGAACCTGCTTCTGCAGGTCCTTCTTTGGCCATGTGCTTTCATTTCCCTTGGGTGTGCAGGAGTAGTTCACAGGGTTGGTGTATGCGGATTCCATGAGAAACCGCCAGACCTTTCCCCAAAAGTGTACTGTCTGATGGTCCCACCAACCGGAGTTGTGGAGTTACCCCCACCTCCTAATCGACACAGGCTTATCAGCCCTTCTTATTTTAGTCATTCTGGTGGTTGATAGTGATGCCTTATGGGTTTTAGTTGAATTTCCTCATTGAGTATCTAAAAAAACATGCTTATTGGCTCCTCAGATATCTTTCTTTGTGAAATGTCTGGTCAGATTATTTTAAAAGACCTTTTTATTGGATTTTAGTAATATTTATTTTTAATTGTTATTTATAGCATACATACTCAGGAGCATAAACATAGGCAGAGTTTAAAGAACACTAATAAAAAAAGAACCCACAACCCAAAGAGAATTACTGTTACCTTACCTGATAAGCTTTCTCTGTGTCTTTTCTGATTATACCTACCTGCTTCCTTTCTACCAGAGTTGAGTGTGCTTCTGGATTTTGCATTAAATCATGCCTGTGTTTTCTATATAGATTTTACCATTCTCATGTGTATCCATAAGCAGTGCAGCATTTGGTTTTGTTTGTTTTTGAACTTTATATTCTGTAATTTGTCTCTTTTGCTCCATATCAGGTTTTGTATTCACCCATATTGGATCAAAGAGCCATAGTTCTACTACTCTATAATATTTAATTGTGCAACAGTACTATAATTCACTTATCCATCCTACTGTTAGTGACTTCTGAATTTTTGTTTTTTTGGTTTTTTTTTGCTATTATGAACAATGCTGCTATAAACATTTTTGTTACCTCTTTTGATATCCTGTGAAACTCATAATCTGTAAGATACACTTTGGGAAATACTTATATGATGCCATATTTATCAATGGTGAATTATGCTAGTGAAAACTTGATAACAACCTAAATGTTCAGAAATGAAGGTTTAGTTAAGTTTATGAGACATGCACACAGTAGAACATTATATAGGTATTAAAATTTATGCTTTATGTGTGATTACCAATTGTTAGTTACAGTACTGAAAAATGAGTAACAATCTAGGTGTTTAACAATAAAGGATTGGGTAAGTAAGTTTATGAGGCATGCCTGAATGCCATGTAGAAATTAACATTTATGCTTTTATTATAATTAAGCCCCTATGAATGCAAGTAAAAATGGCAATATATAATATTATATAGAAAGTACAATAAATAATTTTGTAAAATGATAAATAAGAGACTTGTGTGGAAAAAAAAAATAGTAACAAATACTCTAAAATGATGATAGTAATTAGCTTGTGGAGGAGGGGTTACAGGTTGTTTTTATTTTATTTCATTTCTCGATGCTTTTCTGTATTTTCAAATTCTCTGTAGTGCAGTGAGAAAAAGCAACAAAGGTTATTTTAGAAAAAGAACTTTGAGTCTTCAAACCTTGCTTTTGTCAGAGACCTTTTGAATTGCAAACATAGAAGTTCATTTTTTTTCCCCCTCTCTGGCAATTGCAGGAATTTGTAATTAGAAATCTTGTTTGAGCATAACCTAACATGCCCTGAATTCATGTGGAGGCCTATTTTCAAATGAGGCCAGAGTTCTCTGGAAGCTGGAGGACTTGACCATTTCAGCATTTCTTCTCTGTCTCAAACTGTTCTTCCCAGATGTTTAGATTTTCAAGACTGGTTTCTCCTGCCTGCCTTCCTCTTCCAGAGATAGTAGGGTTTCTTGAGACGTCGGTGTTAGGGAGGTACATGAGGGTTGATGCCTTAAATATATGCTATGGGTCCGCTCAGCTGCAGAAGGCTTCACAGTTGGGAGCGAGCCTGCTGGTCACGTGAGTAATTGCAGAGTTGATGTGTGATGCCCTGTAAACAAAGGCTATCTTTTTCTGAAAGATGGTAAAGATGCAGAGGGTGCCGGGACCCAAGGACCCTGCGGAGCTGACTTACTACACCCTGTACAATGGGAAACCTTTGCTGGGGACTGCAGCTGCCAAGATCCTGAGCACCATTGACTCCCAAAGGATGGCCTTGACTCTGCACCATGTTGTTCTTCTGCAAGCTGACCGTAAGGGGACAGTCTTTCTATTCAATATTTTTAACATCAGTAAATATTTCCTGTTCATCCAAGTGAATCCCTAAACTCATGTTAGTAGACCCAGAGCTAAAAATATTTCTATTCTGGAAGGTTGTCAAACCAACCAGCTGTTTCCTGTATTGTTTAAAGCAATAGGTTTTGGGTGAAAGTGAAAGTCGCTCAGCCGTGTCCGACTCTTTGTGACCCCATGGACTATACAGTCCACAGAATTCTCTAGGCCAGAGTACTGGAGTGGGTAGCCTTTGCCTTCTCCAGGGGATCTCCCCAACCTAGAGATCAAACCCAGGTCTCCTGGATTGCAGGCAGATTCTTTACCAACTGAGCTCTCAGGGAAGCCCTGATATGAGGTAGCTGTCAGGGTCTGGGTAAGGGATGTGTTCTGGATACTAGGGTGATGGTAATACTGCTTTGCCCCAGGTCCTATCCACTCTTCCTCCTCAGTGTAGTCTTGTGAGTAGCTAGAAAAATCACCACTGCTGAGACTGTATTTGTCTGCTGGGGAATTAAAGGTAATTTGATCCAGTAAACTTTCCAGAGTCCTACATGAACTGTGCTGGAGGACACAGAGAAGTGGGCAAGACTTGCTAAATCCCTGCCTTTAAGGAGCAGAGAAGGTGTTGATGCAAATATAAAGGTGTAGAATGCAGAGATGCTTCGAGGAGACAGTGTAATTGATACAGGGCTCAACAGAGGGACAGATTGCTCTCGAGCGGTATCTGGGAAGGATTAATAGAGAAAGGGTATGAAACATAGTAACTGCCTGTTTGAGGGCCCTCCCCATGGCAGCTACTATGCTGCTTTACATAGATTTTTCTCTATTTCTCTGGGGCAACTTTATTTAGCTCCCAGTTACAGATAAAGAAACCTAGGCTAAGATAGGTTAACTAATTTGCTCCACATCACAGAATTAGTACTTGATATGATATTAATTCCAAGACAGGAGTCTGAATCTGAGTTCAAAACTGTGTTCGTAACTGTATTGTACGTTATGATTCCAGCCAAGGGTGGGCAAGAGGGTATAGTCCAGAAAGAGGAAGCAGCAGGAGCAAGAGAGGAAGTGAGAAAAAAAAAAGGAAAGGAAGTGAGAAGTACCAGTGGTGCTTGAACAAAAGGAGTCAGGTTTCCTGCAGTACCGAAGCATGAGGAGGAGATGATGGGGGTAGAAATGAGCATTGCTTAGGAGACTCAGGCCTTGCATGGCAAGGGAAGGGATTCTACTGTGATGAGATTGGTTCTGGGGAGCTATTGGAGATTTTTGTGCAAGGGAGTAGTATCGTTGAAAGTACCCATTATCTAGGGAGATTAATCTATTGTCAGTGTTCAGGTTGAGAGAAGGCAGAACTAATGAGGCTTTCTGATGGCCCAGGCATTAGGGACCCAAATAAGGGCTTCTAAGAAAGCCAGGGTGAGGTAGGTGAGCAACTGTGTGGCAGAAATGTTAGATTCGGCAGCACGTGGAGCATGCTCTAGGTCCGAAAGGACTAGCTTGATCTCCTACTTGGTGTCCATCCTCCTTAGGAACATGACACCTGGCTCATGGTTTTCCTCTCCTCATCTTCTGCCTTCTTCACAGTGGGTGTGGCTTCCATAGGGATGGTCCAGCCCATGTGTTGTTACTACCCTCACTTCTGCTCGGCCAGCACATCCTCATAGACACACCTTTGCGGAGAAATGATGATCACCCTCTACAGTCTTGCCTTTAAAATGTTTTAAACTCAGATCCTCTTCCTCTGCACCTCTGTCCTCCCCTCCCTGTGGGCTCTGTTCCATCTCTGGTCAGGTCAATGACCTCATCGGTTCTGCTGTATCCTCTTCATGTGTGTGTCCCCAGGCTCCATTCTCGGCTCTTTATCCGTCTCTCCAGGTAGAGAATGAATTGTAGAGGCTAGGAGTGAAAACCACTGCAGGTGTCCAGGTGAGAGAGGAAAGAGTCAGAGGTGGAGACTCGGAGAGGATATTTTACATATCTTTGCAGACAGAACCAGTGGGACAAGATAATGGATTGTGTACGAGCAGGAGAAGGTGAGGGCCAAAAGACGCAAGGTTGACTCTGAGGTGTTTGCTTGAGCACTGACTGTGGTGGCTCACTTGTTGCGATGCAGAAGGTACGGAGAGGAAGTGGTTCGGTGGGGTAGTGGTGGGGACGGGGAGATGGAATTGAGAGTTTGGTTTTGAACATGTTATTTATACGTGCAAGTAGAGATCAGGAAATACTAACTTGGGAGGAGTAATCAACACAGATAACATCTAGAGTTAAGGGAGTTCATGAGAGTAACCAGATTGGCACAATTTAGAACTAAAGAGAAAAGGGTGAAAATTAAAGCCTGGGGAAGTTACCTAAGGGAAGAACTGGAGCCAGCAAAGGACCCTGAGAAGGAGCATCCAGGGAGATGGAGGAAACCCAGGAGGAGGTGGGGTCCAGAAACAAGCAAAGAAAGTGAATGTCTTAGAAGGGGGTGAGCTGTTGCATCAGCTTCTGTCCTTAAGAGGCAGAGACTGGAAGGATGGAGATGAAGTTGCCTTGCAAAACTGGAGCTTGGTGGGAACCTTGGCAGGAGGAGTTCCTAGGAATAGGTAGTGGAGACAGAGTGGCTGGAGCGGGCCCAGGAGACAGTGGAGGTGGGGAAGGAAGGACAGCAAAGGGAGAAGATTAATGAGGCCACAGGAAAGAGAGTGGGAACATTTGAGTATTAAGACTATAATAGAGAGGAAGAAATTGACAATGCAAAAGAGAGACAAGCCCTGCAGAAATAAAGTCCACACATGGAGAAGGGGGTGGCACAGTAGAGGGTCAGACTCAGCGAGGAGCAGGGATGGCCCATCCTTTGGCAGCAGGAGGGCAAGCGGAGCAGGGGTGTGGGTGTCAGTCACGTGGTACATTTGGTACTGGAAGCCTGAGGACATCTCTGTGGTTGTTTCTGCTCTCTTGGGTCATAATGAAGTGAAGGAGGCAGCTGAGGTTAGAACTGTGGGGCAGGGCACATTTGAGCCTGGGTGCCGTGGTACACACTGTGAATCAGCAAACTGATCAGAAAAACCCCATAAGAGAGGAAGGCTCCCCTCCTCCCAGCTCCTCACTGCTATGTCCAGACCATTTCTTCTCTTCTTGCAAAATGCTAGCTGCTTCAAAGTTGCCCCCTCCTTACTGCAGTCACCTCTAGACCCCAAGCTGACCCCCACTGTCCTTTGAAGATTTGTTTTTAACATTAATTTACTTATTTTTGGCTACCCTCGGTCTTTGTTGCTATGTATGGGCTACTCTCTAGCTGTGGTGCACGGGCTTCTCATTTCAGTGGCTTTTCTTATTTCAGAGCACAGGTACTAGAGCTCAGGCTCAGTAGTTAAGGTGCACAGGCTTAGTTGCCCTATGGCATGTGAAATCTTCCCGGACCAGGGATTGGTTGGGAGGCAGACTCCCAACCACTGAACAACCAGGGACGTCCATCCTTTAGAGATTTTTACCTGGTTCAGTGTCTCCTCTTCTTCACCACTTCTCCTGCCCTAACCCATCCTTTACTTTGAGATCAGCTCCTTGCCCTCCTTACTTCTACTCCAGGCCTCTTTGTACTTGGGAAGGGGCAGCAATGGGAGAGCTGGCCTTACTTAGAGCGGGAGGTGGAGTGTCAGGAGAAGAGGTCGAGGCTAAGGGGACTTTACTGATGGAAATGCTTGGGGAACAGTGGAAGGTTTAAGAGCTTGGGCCAGAGACAGCAGTCACAGCAGTTAGAAGGTGCTTGGAGCCTTTTGGAAATGAGAGTCGAAGGATCATTTAGGGATGACCTTAGGGGCATCACTGCGGCTCAGAGAGACAGGATTTCAACTCTGCTCCACCTGCCTTCAGAGCTACTAGCCTTCACCCTTACTTTTTTGTTTCCTTCAAATCCACTTGGCCCTCCCAGCTCCCTTCTAGAGTAATTCTCAAACTGTTTTTTCTTCTCCATTTCATCATTGTCTCCTCTTGGACTTTGCATATGCTTCCCAAATGACCCAGCTTCAGCTTCTGTGCCACTAATGTACCGACTACATTGTCATCAGAATCATAATAAACCAGGTTCTGATCTTACATCTACAACATTTAAAAAATATTTGGTGGCTCTTCACTGTTCACAAGAGTAAAATCCAAGCTTCTTAAAGTGCGTCTTCCAAGCCCTTCACAACAGGTGCTCAGCAAACATTCAGATCCCTTCACAGCCTGGTCTCCAGGCTTCTTTCCCAATCATACAGCCTACTCTTCTTTCCTTCAGACCCAGGGCTTCAGCCACATGGGAGGATTCATTCTTCACATTCCCTGTCCCTGACTGCTGAAGCGTGACCTCTTCCCCCAAGTTCCAAGGGCCTTCATTGCCCTTATCACAGTGGGCAAATGAATTGTTTTCTTGCTTTCTTCCTCATGAGCTCTTTAAAAGCAGGTACCGCATCTCATTCCTTTCTGAATATCCAGCCTCAGTTACTGCCTGGCTCTATTCTTGTGAAGGCCTAGGACCTACCTTTGCTAAATGCCTTTGCCAGGTCATGAGTGAGGCATATGGCTGGAAGACACCATAGCAGAGCAGTTGAGAGCAGAGCCTTTGCTATAACGCAGGAGACAAAGGAGGGACCCTCTCTGACCTACATTTTCCTCATCTGTAAAATGGTGAAATAAAAACACTGACCTGGGAGACACACTAGGGGTTTAAATGAAATAATTATTGCATGTAGAGGGTTTAGTGTATCCCTGCTGCTAAGCTGCTGCTAAGTCGCTTCAGTCGTGTCTGACTCTGCGACCTCATAGATGGCAGCCCACCAGACTCCCCCGTCCCTGGGATTCTCCAGGCAAGAACACTGGAGTGGGTTGCCATTTCCTTCTCCAATGCATGAAAGTGGAAAGTGAAGGTGAAGTCGCTCAGTCGTGTCTGACTCTTCGCGACCACATGGACTGCAGCCCACCAGGCTCCTCCAGGTAAGAGTACTGGAGTGGGGGCCATCGCCATCTCTGAGTATATCTCTGCACCTATTAAACACATAATAAGTGGTAGCTGAATGTCTCATTTACCCATAAGGTGGAAGGACTCAAGGAGAGTCTATGAAGAAGGAAAGGTGATTTTAAGGTTAAGAGCCTATATAATTCAGAGAACAGGGTGCTGTTAATGAAATTAGAGAGGGAGTTGGTGAGGAGAAGCTCTTTTAGGAGGGAGACTGTGATTTATTCACTTAGGGCCATGATGAGTTTAGGTGATGGACTTTCTTTTTTTCTTTTTTTTTGTGGGGTAGGGCCCCCCACCACATTGCATAGCATGTGCAGTCTTAGTTCTGGTCAGGCTTCAAACCCAAGTCGCCTGTAAACCAGGGTTTGAACCCAAGTCCCCTGTAGTGGAAGCGTGGAGTCTTAACCACTGGACTACCAGGGAAGTACCTAGGTGATGGACTATTAAAGGGTGCTGTGGGGAATATATAGGGCTGAAGTTAGGAAAGTTGGTGGAAATCCTAGTCTGAATCCCAGGAGAGAGGCTAAAGTCAACACTGTAGACTTTGAGAATGTTGTAACTACAGAACAGAATTAAAATCCTAGAGAAATTCTGGTCCTGAAGGGAGTACAGACCAGAAGACAGACCCTGGGAAATGCTTCCACCCAGATGAGGAGGACACTAAGACCCTTGAAGAAGAGGAGAAAGAGAGATGTTTTAAATCTCATTTTCTCCTGCTGCTGCTGCTGCTAAGTCGCATCAGTTGTGTCCAACTCTGTGCGACTCCATAGATGGCAGCCCACCAGGCTCCCCCGTCTCTGGGATTCTCCAGGCAAGAATACTGGAGTAGGTTGCCATTTCCTTCTCCAATGCATGAAAGTGAAAAGTGAAAGTGAAGTTGAGCCCATCAGGCTCCCCCGTCTCTGGGATTCTCCAGGCAAGAATACTGGAGTAGGTTGCCATTTCCTTCTCCAATGCATGAAAGTGAAAAGTGAAAGTGAAGTTACTCAGTCGTGTCCGACTCTTAGGACCCCATGGACTGCAGCCTACCAGGCTCCTCCATTCGTGGGATTCTCCAGGCAAGAGTACTGGAGTGGGGTGCCATTGCCTTCTCCGCATTTTCTCCTAATAGTTCTGAAATCAGCCTGCGATGTAAATCTAAGGTCAGCACTTTGAATGGCGAATCACAGTTGAACAGACACTTCCTTATCCCACACCGTGTGTTCCAACGTTTTCTAAATTGCTAAGTCTAGGGCCGATGTGCAGGGCTTCTCGGGTGGCACTAGTGATAAAGAACCCACCTGCCAGTGCAGGAGATGGAAGAGATGCATCCTGGATCCCTGGGTCAGGAAGGTCCCCTGGAGAGGGGCATGGAAACTCACCCCAGTACTCTTACCTGGAGAATCCCAAGGACAGAAGAGCCTGGTGGGCTATAGGCCATGGGGCTGCAAAGAGTTGGACATGACTGAAGTGACTTAGCATACACATAGCACAGGGCCAAGGTGCAGTGCCCTACAGTGGAATGTGTGATGCCCGCTCTCCCCATGTCATTTCTGGGTAATGGGGCAGCAGTAACTTCTAAAGAGGTGGCTGCATTCCCGATGGAGGTTTTCATCTGCTCCTTTTGCAGGATCTGCAGTGAGGGACCCCTCAGAGAGCCTATCCAGCTGATGGAGTAGGGACAATTCTCCCCATACACAAGCAGACCAGGGCAGGAATTGGTTTTCCTTACGTGGCCGTCAGACATCGATCTCAAAAAATATCACTTAAAGAAAACTATATAGACTGGCCCTTCATTAAAGGGAATTTCTTTCAACAAATATTTCCTGAGTACCTAGTATATGTCTGGCGCTGTTCTAGGCCCTGGAGATATAGCTGTGAGCCAAGCAGGCAAACACTCTACCCACATGGATCTTATATTCCTAAGTGGGCAGATTAAGCAGACAAAATAACTGAATAATACGTTATATGCTAGTAAGTAATAATACGTTATATGCTAGTAAGTATGCTAGTAAGTACAAGAAAAATTAAGCAGGGAAGAGGCTGAAGGATGCCAAGGAGGTAATGACTGCAATCTTAAACTGTTTGAGGGTGTGAAGATGATATTGAGGAAGCAACCTTTGAGTTGCTTCTTGGGGATACCTGGAGAGAAGGTTCCAGGCAGAGAAGGGGTCCCTGATGAAAGAGAGCAGCAATGATGAGTCACAGATGCAGCAGAGGGGCCACCAGCGGGAGAGCCTCATGGGCCACACCTGAGCGGGATGAGAGCCACGAGAGTGTGTGGGCAGGGGCACAATGGGCCTGAGCTCTCACCAGCTTCGGGGATCTGAGTTAGACCCTTCCCTGCGTCTACTCACACCAGTCATGATTTCTCATGTTTTGGGAGTTATGAAGACGAGCTGAGAACTGTTTTGACTGGATTCCTTCTCCTTTTGCCATTTGCTCTACATGAGAGCAATTCTTTCTGAGTTCAGATTATAGGGACCCTTTGACTTCATTCACTCTGACCAACACTTTGTGTGTGTGCACTCATACATGCACACTCACATGCACGCACTCCCATTCATATGCATTAACTCAGAGCTGACTTAATTTGTATATTTAAGAGAAATGACTTTTTATGGTAAAAAAAAAAAATAACATAGTCTAACCTCCCTGGGACTCAGTTTCTTCATCTGCAAAATGGGTATGAGACTAAAAGCCTGACAAAGAATGTATCCCAGTGCCTAACGCACAGCAGAAGCTTAGAATGTGTCTCATTTTCCTATCCTTCCTCTGACATTCTTGCAAATTAAATAGCCATTTGTTCCTTTTCACCTCTGTACATGACTTTGTAGTTTTAGATCATTATGCCAATGAATATATTGGGTTTGGATGACTTCAGTTGACCTAACTTTACTATCAGTTTGACCGTTAAATGAATTTATTAATGTACTTAGCATGCCTTTATTCTCTCCTCATTTAAATAGAGGTGAAAGGATTTTCCATACTGCCTCAAGAAGGCACACATCCATCAAAACAATAAAGCTGAGTAAAAGCTGAACACATGTTAATATTTCATATGAAAAAAATACATATAAATATATTTAGGGTATCATGTTCTGATATCATTTTTCCCCATCAAGATAGAATAGCCAAAATTGATATTTTTCACAGAAGCATTAAGCTTTAAAAGATGTTAATGGCCTAAAACTCACATAGAAATACTGAATTACTAAAAGCAGCAGCAATTACATGTTTAATGTCAACAGAAGCACATTATCTAATGAGCTGTTTTCAGAAGTTAATAATGTGATTAATCACCAATTGACAAAAACTGTGGAAAAGAAGTTATTTTGTACTGATAGCACTCCCGAGCCAAGTGCTGCCTAAGGAGAGGTAAATCTTGGCTAATGAGGTGCCAGTGGAAGTCAGGGGTGGTTGATATCAGAGAAAGACCAGCTGGCTCCTCAGGCAGGTCCTCACCATGTGATGCTTACTGGTGGGGTCTTTGTACTCCAGACTTGAGTCCTCAGTTTTATGAGTTTCGTAGCCCCCAGAATTAAACAGGATCAGGAGTATCAACTTATGCTAACCAGACCTATAAGAGAGTGATATATAAACCAGATTGAAAGTATTTAATTTAAAATGTGGATTGGAACTTGAGAAAGAAATGGCAACCCATGCCAGTATTCTCCCCTGGAGAATTCCATGGATAGAGGAGCCTGGCAGGACACAGTCCATGAGGTCACCGGGAGTTGGACACGACTGAGCAACTTAGCACACACAGCAGTTTCACGGATGGGAACTACTAAGGAGAAGGGAACTTCTCCCTTAAATGGCTTTTACTCTGTCCTTTGTGGAAACCTGTAAGGGGAGCCAAATTGCAACAGGAATAATGATAGTTTAGTTATACATTCATTCAGCTCCTACTCAGTTAAAGAATCTGCCTGCAATGCAGGAGACCCCGATTCAATCCTTGTATTGGGAAGGTCCCCTGGAGCAGAGAAAGGCTACCCACTCCAGTATTCTTGGGCTTCCCTTGTGGTTCAGCTGGTCAAGAATCCACCTGCAATGCAGGAGACCCCAGTTCGATTCCTGGATTGGGAAGGTCCCCTGGAGCAGAGAAAGGCTACCCACTCCAGTATTCTGACCTGGAGAATTCCATGGACTCTATAGTCCATGGGGTCTCAAAGAGTTGGACACGACTGAGAGACTTTCACTTTTCACTATGTGCAAGGCTCTGTTCTAGCCCTGAGGATGCAGCAAACCAGAGACAAAAAATAAACCTCCCTGCCCTGTTAGGGCATACATGCTAAACGAGGGGCAGGGGGTGACAGATGGTGAGCAAATAACGTATGTATCATAGCAGATGGTGACATATACTTTAGAGTCTCACCATTCCAAGTATGGCCTGGGGTCCTGCTGCATGGGTATCTACTGAGAGCTTATTAGGCATGTTACCAAGTCCAAGCTCATATTACTCACCACATGTCGGGCCAACAAATTGAGACACGAGTTGTTGAGGCAAGGAATAGTGACTTTATTCAGACAGCCAGTAGACAGAGAAGATGGTGGACTGGTGTCCCAAAGAACCTATTATAGGTGGACCCATCCCAATGCACAAAATTATAATCTACATTGAGCAAGATTCCCAGGTGATTGGCACGCACTTTATTTTGAGGGGATTCCCTGGTAGGTGAGCTGGTAAAGAATCCGCCTGCAATGCAGGAGATCCTGGTTCGATTCCTGGGTTAGGAAGATCTGCTGGAGAAGGGATAGGCTACCCACTCCAGTATTCTTGGGCTTCTCTAGTGGCTCAGCTGGTCAAGAGTCCACCTGCAATGCAGGAGAACCTGGTTCGATCCCTGGGTTGGGAAGATCCCCTGGAGCAGAGAAAGGCTACCCGCTCCAGTATTCTTGGGCTTCCCTTGTGGCTCAGCTGATCAAGAATCCACCTGCAATGCAGGAGAACCTGGTTCGATCCCTGTCTGTTGGAAAGATCCCCTGGAGCAGAGAAAGGCTACCCACTCTAGTATTCTGACCTGGAGAATTCCATGGACTATAGAGTCCATGGGGTCACAAAGAGTCAGATACAACTGAATGACTTTCACTTTCACACTTTCACTTTACAGTTTGAGAAGCACTGATTTAAAGGAACACTAAGTAGGAAAAGGGGGGTGGAGAGTGCCTGGGGGCAGGGATTGTTAGTTTACAAAGAATACAGGGAAAGCCTCACAGATATTGTGACTCTTGTTCAGAGCCCTGAAGGAATGAGGGAGAGAGTCATGTGGATATCTAGGTGAAGTGTTCTAGGTAGAAGAATAAGCTGATGTAAAGACCCTGAGGCAGAAGCATGTCCAGCATGTTTGAGGGAGAGTCGGAGGTAGACTGTAAGAGCAGAGAAGTAACTAGGATGGTTGGTAGGAACAGATCACTTAAAGTCTTGTGGAAATTATACTGTGGCTCTTACTCTGAGTGGGGTTGGAGCTTCTGCAGGGTTTGAGCAGAAGAATGTTGTGATCCGAATTTTCAGAGGATCACTCCAGCTTCTGTGTTACAAATAGACTATAGAGAACGAGGGAGGAGACCATTACAGTAGTTCTGGTGAGACATGTTGCTAGGTTGGACCATAGCGATAGAAAGAAGTGATATATTTTGAAGATGGGGATGACGGTTTGTTGACAAAGGGATGTTGGGAGAGAATAAAAGAAACAGGTTGACATTGATGACAGTTATTGGCCTGCGCAGCTGGAAGGAAAGAGTTACTACTTACTGGAGAAGAGAATATCACAAGAACAGGTTTCAGGGGGTGGGAGATTGAGAGTTGTGTTCCAGATGTCTTAAATTTGAGACATCTCTTATGTATCCAGTTGGAGATTTGAGTTGGCAGTTGGATATAGGAATCTGGATTTGGGGGTAGGGGTCCTAGGTAGAGCTGTGTAAATGAGCATCATCAGCCCAGATGGTGTTTAATGCCATGAGTCTGTGAGATCATCCAGGGAGTGGGAGAGACGAGAGCTTGTGTGTTATTAGCAGACAGTATCACAAGCTAAAACAGCCAGTCACAGCCATCTTGCCCACCACCTTTCCTAATGTCTGACCAGATTACCCGTGTCTAATCGGACATGGTATTGATTAGAGCACGGCATTTCCAAGCATCCCCAGCTGACCATGGCAGGATGGGAGCAGATCCATCCACTCAGGTATGTTTTATTCATTGGTCACTCAGAGGGCGACTTCACTACAATATTTTGAATCATCTCTCTGTGACCTTTGCCTCCTGATTGAAGCAACACACCAGTCCTCAGAGTTCTTCTCTCTTCTTCTGATTCATGGACGTCACCCTTGGGGAAAATTGATCCCAATTCATCTTCCTCTTCCTCCTCCTGGTCCTAGTAAAGACTTTCCTTCATTGAGCACCTCCTAGGGGCTACACCAAGCATCTGATGCCTCGCCACAGGATACCCCCATTTTACAGATGGGGACACTGACACTCAGAGACCTGGAGTAACTTGTCAAGGCAAGAGCCTTTCTGAGCCCAAAGCGTCTCAACCACCTCATGACTGGGGACTGGGGGCGCTTATCTCAGGGCTGTTTTTGCTTCCCTGAGCTCCTGGTCACATGCTTCCCCCCTTCAACTCTGCAGCCGTGGTGAAGAACCCACCCAACAACCTGTGGATCATCGCTGCAGTACTGGCGCCCATCGCCGTGGTCACCGTCATCGTCATCATCATCACTGCCGTGCTCTGCCGCAAGAACAAGAACGACTTCAAGCCAGACTCCATGATGAACCTGCCTCAGCGAGCGAAGGTATGTGTTGGAAGCCGAGAGGAGAGGGGGAGGAACCCTGGCCCGAGGGGGCTTTGCCTGCCTTTTGGCCATTGAGGTCATTGCAAGTACCTTCGGAAACCTCCTCTTCAGTCCTCCTGTTGAAGGAAACCCTTTCGTTACTTATTTGAATGTTTAAAAAATTATAGTAAAATATACATAACATAAAGTGCACCATTTTAGCCCTTTTTAGGTGTTCAGCTCAGTATTGTTAAGGATATTTGCATTGTTGTGCAAACCTTCATTTTTATAATCAGGACACAATAACTCTTTTCTCTAAGTGCTTCTCAGTGCTTTGCAGGCACCAGCTCACCTACTCTTCGTAGCAGCCCTTTGAGGAAGAACATTATTTTATAGAGGAGGAAACAGAGGTACCGAAAATGAGGAGTTAGATAGACTTGAAAGGGGTCTCAGAGCTTATCTGACCTGACACCTTCCCTTTTACAGAGAAGTGACTTTTTCATGATGGGACAGTAAGTAGCAGAACTGATAGTAGAACCAGGTGTCTTGGCTCCTAACTCAAGGCTGTTTGAGGGCACATCAGACCCTCAAAACCTTCCTTCTTCCACTGGCCAGAGTGGCTGATCTTCAAAGGCTGCATGACGGGGACTTCCCTGGGGGTCCAGTGGCTAAGAGTTCATGCCCCCTACGCAGGGGGTCCAGGTTATATTCCTGGTCAGGTCACTAGATCCCACATGCTGCAACCAAGACAGTCAAATAATTTTTTTTAAAAAGGCTACATGAGGACCAAGCTGCGGAGCCCTGGCAGGGCAGCTGTCAAACCCCAGTTCAATGTCTCCACTGAAGGCTAGCGGGGGGCTCCATCCACCATCCTCAGCCCCCATTGGGCTGCACCATCCCCCTCCAGTGACTGGGAGAGGAACAAACTCAGGAAATTCCAAAGGCTACTTTTCCAGTCAGACTTCCCTGGCGGCTCAGGAGACCCAGGTTTGATCCCTGGGTCAGGAAATGGCAACCTACTCTAGTCTTCTTGCTTGGGAAGTCCTATGGACAGAGGAGACTGGCGGGCTATACAGTATGGGGTCACAAAGAGTCGGACACGACTGAGCAACTCAACAAGTTTTCTGGTCACGTAGCTCCCTTCACCATAGTCCCCAAAAGGAATATAATAACCTCTACTACCCAGATTATCATATAATGTTTAAAGAATGTCTTACAATGTCCTGGACTCTTCTAGGTCTGTCACCTTGCTTGCTCGTCACAGTAGTCCTGGGAGGTAGGTCATAGTCAGGGCAGCTCTTATTATTTTCATTTTACTGCAGAGAAACTCAAAAGAATGAGAGACAGTGGGACTTATCCACAGCAGAGGGGGGCACTCAGGTCCACATCTGAGTCTTTGGACTTTGTCTACATTACACACCATCCTGAACCCTGACACTTGGTGGGTAGAACCCTCCTCCAGCCCCTAACCTCTGCACTTGTTCTGCCCAATTCTCTGGGCAAGAATGAAATAGAGAATGGAATTTCACATCCACCGGAACGCATGACTTGGTGGTGGTCCTTACTGGGAGTCACGCATGCCTAGTTCTTCCTGGACGACCATACCTCGCTTCAACAAAAGAAATTAAATGAATTTGGTTGTTTATTAAACCGAGTCACCTGTTGAGAAGCTGCAGCTTGCTGAGACACTCTGTCTGGCGGAGGGTCCAACCCCAAAGAATGTCATTCTGTGTCTGTTGACACAAAGGAACCCACTGCCAGGACGCGGCACGATGTTGGTAATTACCCAAGCAGTGAAAAATGAAGCTATCCAAGAAGGGGTATTTCATTTCCATCTTAGCTCAGTTACAGTCTGAGCCTTTCAGACATAACAGTAATTACCAGAATCTAATTGCAGCCAAGTCCAGGAATGCAAAGCAAGCCACGCTGAGGTTGTAAATGCCATCTTCATGTGATTGATGAAGGCAAAATTTTATTAATTTGCTGAGATGAGCTGGGCAGCACGTGATTTCAGCATATCCCTTGGCTGGAAAGCTGTCTGAGGCTGGAACAGATTCATGTTTGTGGGTTTTCATAGCCCCTTTTATGTCCTTGCCCAGCACATTGTGCTTCAAGAGATACCCAGCTGCTGTGGAAAATCAAGCAGATTTATGTTGCGTGAGATGACTGAGTTCACTCGTGGGGGTGGCAGTGGTTGTTTTCTCCCTCAGTAAGGCTGGGCTACGCACTTTGATTTCCAAAGCCCTGTTATCACGGGAAACCAGTGGGGTGGAACTGCCTCTTTCCTACCACACTCCTGCTGGTGCAACCAGGGGACACTGCGGCGTCTGGCAGAGGAGCGAGCCACCTGCGTCACTTCTCACAACCTGAGTGTGTGAGCAGAATTCATTTAGTGCCAAGGGACAAGGCAGGAAGAGAAAGTTAGCTATTGCCACCAACCCAGAGATGGAGAGGATGGTCTCCTAGTCTCCAGGGACATCACTGCATCTGTAAGAATGTTGGCTGCGGAGCCAGAGGACACGGCTGGGGACCTTTGCTGAGCCTCCCTAGTAGACTCACAGGCTCAGAGGAGGTGAGTGTGGCTGTCTTAGAGCCGAGATCAGGCCGTACCTGCCTGCTCCCTTCTTCAGAGACAAGCTATCAATACCACAGATATAACCCTGTTACCACTGCTGTCAGCCGGACGCAGGCAGAAGGTTAAAAAATGATCAACACAGGAGGAGAGTGGGGTGTCCTGCCTTTGTCACCTCCTTTCTTCCTAGTTCACTTTTACTTCCTCTTTGTCATTGGAGTCACAGACTTTCCCCAGATTGTCCCTTCATATAACTGAAGAGAACATGGACCCTTGGAACAGGCAACCTGAAGAGAAAGTTGTTAAGGCCATATGGAGATACAAAACGGAGCTTAGAGGGTTGGCATGCCCTGCTCAGGATGACTCAGTCACCCCCTAAAGATACCCTGTTCTTTTCTCACATACTCTTTATATGTGCCTCAGTTTTCCCCATCTGTGAATTGGGGGTGATACCAGTGTTCACTTATACTTTGTTGTGAGGATTGAGTTATGTGAATTACTTTGAATGTGCCTTGTACAGAATAAACATTATAGGTAAGTTGATTATTATAATTACATGTTTCTTAAAAATATCCAGGTAACATATCTACCGTTAAAATTGTTGGGGATTATTTTGATTTGATAATTTTACAAAACTCATTCAAGTAACGATAAACGTTTCATGATGTATTAGCGGTGTTAGGGGTTTCCAGTTGTGTGTCCAATGTGCTTTTCAAGTTGGAGGTTGAAAGACCACTATCTTGTCAGTCAGAAAAGCAGGGTACAAGTCTTGAGTCTTTCACCACTTAGCTGTGTGGTCTTAGATAAGTCACTGAACCTCTCTGACCTTTTGTTTTCTTACCCATAAAGTGAAGACTGTGCTGTTTGCCCAATTTTCCCCATAAGGTTGTGAGAATGAAATGAGGTGTCAGTGTCTTGCAGGCTGTAAGTACTGAACATGTACAGGGATTCTTGTTAACCTAATAACAAAGGACACATCTTAAGCTTGTCATTCCTAATGTCCTTCTGGTCAACCATCATCAATTCAGTCCCCTGAAGTATCCAGTGCAGTGTGAAGGGTGAGGAACCAAAGAAGGTGGGAATGAGGGGGACAAGCCAGCACCAGCTTGTCTTCCTCACTAGGTTCTTAGCTGCTGCTGCAGACTGCTGGTAGCTCACACACAGGCCGGGAGACTGAAACCAGGAGCCAGGCGAAGTGTGGTGGGTGATGCGCAACCCAGGTGGCAGGCTGCAGAAAGAGAGAAGAGGCGGTGGGACGAATCATCAAGCAGTGGTTGGTGTTCTGCCTCTGGCCTCTATGGTCCTGGATTCGTATCCTGGCTCCACTGTAGACCAGCTGAGCGAATCTGGGGAAACTGATGAACCTCTCTGAACCTCAGTTCCTTCATCTTTATAATGGAGAACCATAACAATACCCAGCTCCTTGAGCTACAGTGAGGATGAAATGACATAACTCACGTTATGTATTCAGTGTTATACCAATGATATCAAGTGAAACTGAAACTGTGAGCTTCTTGAGGGTAGGGGAGCCAGTTATTATTCACTTTTATATTTCCAGCACCAAGCACAGTCCTGACACAAACCAATGCCTAATAACTAGAGTTGGAACAAAACTGAACAGGATAATGGGAGGATAAGGGTAGAGCAGAAAAGGGACCAATAGGAGATGAGACTGGACACATGGGTTCACACAGAATTCCAGGGTCTTGAATGACTTGCCAAAGAGTTTGGGTGCCAGAGAGAGTTTTTAATGAGGGAGTGATGACCTGATGAATTTCTAAGGGAGATAACTTTGGAGGATAGCCAAGGATGAGTCTGGAAAGAAGCAGAATCGAAATTACAAGACCATGGCAGAGTCAGTAGAGCAGTGGACCTGGGAAGAATAGGTCGGTTTCCAGAAACGTTTCGGTTGAGTTCAACTGGTGATTAATTGTTTATAGGAGAAGCAGGTGAGTCAGTATTCTAGGAACATCAGCAAGTCATGGGTTGCCATGACTCCCTCCAAGGGATCTTCCCCATCCAGGGACTGAACCCACATCTCCTATGTCTCCTGCGTTGCAGGCAAATTCTTTACTGCTGAGCCCCTGGAGGAGCCCTTGGCTATACTACAGACAGCTTGAAAAAGGAAGCTTTTCTGGATTTCGCAATAAAACTCCCTCCAATTCTGAGACACGATGCGATGGGTTGGGCCACGGTCTTAGACCACTTAATCTAGCCTTCCTGTTACAGTTCTTGACTAAGTAAGGTGCTAAAAGAGGAATGTCTGATCATATCAAGTTCTGATAGAACCCAAATGATAGAGGTTAAGTTTCACCTCAAATTTTCTTAAAAAGAATCGCTGATGTCTGTTTCACCTGGCCAATGATTTAGTAGGCAGGAAAACAATTTGAACAAACACTGATTAAGCACATACTATGGGTCAGGTACTTAGCTAAATGCTGGGCTTGAATTTACTATCTAATCTACGCAGCGTCCCTTTGAGGTGGTAAATATCACTCGCGGACATACACGTTTGATCCTGTTCACACTATATTCTTTCCATGTTACAGGTGAGGAAACATGTACAGAGAATCTCAGTCGCTTACTCAAGGTCACACAGCTACTATGTGTCAGAGACTGGATTTGAACCCAGGCTGTCAGTTTTCAGAGTTGCTGCTCCTAGCCACCCCGTTGTCCTGCCTCACATCTGTGTTGTGCTGCTTTGGGGCATAGAGCAGAATAGAGACACTCACAGGAGTTGTTTAAACCTGCTTCTTGGTTTTTTATTACTGCACTAATACATGTCTGTTGGGTTTTGCTCACAGCTGCCCTATTCACTTGGGATTTCAGACACTGCAATAAAAACCTTGCTAATTTCTTAGTCATGAGAAATGAGAGGTGAACTTGCCTGCTAAAGGAAACAGTCTGGATTAGACAGTGATTCCATAAGTTCCATTTTATTATTAATAATTATACAGCCTCACATGTGGTAGCGTGCTTCTCCCCTTTTGTCTTCAGATCTGTGATTCTCTCTAACACTCCAGGGTGGTGGAGGTAGAACAGATATGATTATCGTCATTTCTCAGATGAAAACTTTGAGGTTCAGATTTCAATGACTTGGCAAAGTCACACAACCTGTTATTTCACAGGACTTAAGGGATGACAGCACTATTCTTATGTAGAAGAGGCAGGACCTGTTTAATGTAGCAATTAACAGCTTCTAATTAGCAGTATCCAGTGACTTAGAATAAGTGGTCTAAAATCATTGAAAGAACTTGTTCTCATAAACATATTTGCATCTTGTTTATACTATTCATTTTTCTGAGTCTTATCTATAGTGGTTCTGTAGCTAGGTGGAATTAATGTGGACTTTGATTTCATAGAGACAGAAAATAGCATGGAGATCTGAGTTAACTCTTATTCATCAGAAAGCTAAGTATGGTCCCATCATGTGCACTTTTCCGCCTGTCTTCTCTTAAAGCTGCTATGAGCATCACACTTTGCCAGAAACATGACTGCAAATCTGTTTCCCCTTTGCAGCCTGTGCAGGGCTTTGATTATGCCAAGCAGCACCTGGGCCAGCAAGGGGCGGACGAGGAGGTCATCCCGGTGACTCAGGAAACGGTGGTCCTCCCACTACCCATTAGAGATGCTCCTGCCTCTCAGGAAAGGGATGCCCCTCAGGATGGAAGCACTATCAAGACGGCCAAATCCATCGAAACCAGAAAGAGGTAGGCATGGGGCCAGATTCTGCCTCTCTGTGTCAGCAAGAGAAATAATTGATGGGGAGAAGAGCTGAAGCCCTCAGTTCCTCTGTTCTCTTTAAAAATTCCCCTTCATGCTTGTCTTGAATATTTGAGAAGGAGACTAAGGAAGAGGATAGGAATCATAATTCTTGCATCTCATGAGCCATCCGTTGTAATGTTTTAGATGTCTAATCAACCACAACGGTTGAGGTTTCTTCTTAGATTTATTGTAACAAATTTGGCACTGATGTTACACTTACATTTTTTACTTTATCTTAAAAGCAGTGCCTTTGGTTCAGGATAGTTGTATTTTATCTGGCAATTTCTCTTTAGAGCTTATGGTTTTAGTTCAAAAACCTGTTATTGGGCTTTTACTATGAGCAGGGCACTTTGACAGGCATTGGGATAACTACAGAAAGGTTTAAGATTGATTCCTGACCCCAAGCATCTTATGATGGAAAGACAGAGATAAATTGTTGGAATACCAAGCCTGTTGGGCAGGTGCCTACTGTGTAGTATAAACCATGTCCTGGGGAAAAGAGAGAAGGAAGAATTTAATTCTGATGTGGGAAAGTGTCATGGAAGAGGTTGTTTTTTAACCAAGCCTTGAAGGACAAGTGGGATGTCCATGGCGGGGAAGAGATAAAAGCATCCAGGCTGGAAGAGCCAGGAGACAGTAATGATTACTTATGATGAATGGGGTTTAGAGTTCACAGTGTTTGAAATGCAGTGTAAGATGAAACCAGAAGATAGATGAAAACTGTGGAGAATCTTACCTGCCAGACTGAGGAGTTTGACCTTTATGCTCTAGTCAGTATTAAGCCACTGAGAGTTCTTCAGGAAGACAGTGATGCCCAACCTGTATCTTAGAAAGACTACTCCAGTGCATTGTGGATGATAGATGGGAGAGGTTAGGCTAGAGGCCAGGGCACTTGTTGGGACTTTGCAATAGCCTCACAAAGCGGTAATGAACTCTATGGCCAACTCTGTTGCCTGGCTAACCAACTCCCACTGCCAACCTCTTTCTTTCTTGCCTGGGACCACAATGGTGGCTGGAAAAACTACATCCTGTTTGCCTCCTTCTCCCCTTTCAGGTAACAGATATTTATCAATTGTTTGCTGTTAACCAGGCACAAAGGATACTGCAACGAACAAGACAAAGATCATACTCCCATAGTTCTTACAGTTTGATGGGGGAGAGATAGACAATAAACAGAGAGATTGAAATATAGTAGGTTGGGAGGTGAAGAATATGAAGAAGAAAACCAAAGCACGGTAAGGGACCGGAGATGTGGAAAGAGGAGTATGATGCTATTTTAGCAAGAAGCTGGGGGAGGCCTCACTGATAAAGCGACATGTGAGAAAGACTTTTTTGAAATGATGTGTAAAGTTATCTAGTGGAAAAACATCCCAAGCAGATGGAACAGTATGTGCTAAGCCCAGAGGAGGAAATGTCTTGACTTGCTTAAGGAAGAGGATGAAGGCCAGAGAGGCTGATGTGAACTAGGGAGGAAGTTTGTAGCAGCTGAGTCAGAGAAACTAAGTGAGGTTGATCTTGTTAGGCTTTAGAAATCAAAGTCAGAACCTGGCATTTCGTTGTGAATGAAGATCAGGAATCCTTAGAAGAGGGTTTTGAGAACCATGACAGGATGTGACTTGCATTTTAAAGGCTCACTCTGGCTGCCATGTGGAAATAGACTGTAGAGAAGCATAGAGACCCATTAGGAGGCTTTTGTAGGAGTCCAGGTGAGAGATGGTGGTGTGGACCAGAGCATGGAGATGTGGGAAGTGATTAGGCTCTAGAGGTGTTCACAAGGAAGAGCTGACAAGATTTGCTGATAAATTGTTGTGTAGTATGGAAATAGAGAGGGATGAGTTGCCATTTTTGTGCTGGGGAAGACTGGAGGAGAAGTTTGTAGAGTTTGGATGCAGACATGTTAAGTTTGAGATGCCCGTGAGACATGCAAGTGGAGACATTGAGAGCCCAGTTAACCATATGAGTCTGGAGATCAGAGGAGAAGTCGAGAGTCAAAATATAAATGTAGAAGCTATCAGTGTTTGGTTACAAAAATCTCTGTGACTAGATGGGCACCTTGGAGAGTATCTAAGAACTCTAAGAAATCTGAGAACTGATGCCTGGGACATGGCAGTAATTAAGAGACCCAGATAATGAAGATGAACTGGCAAAGCATCCATAAGAAAGCATCCATAAGAGGAAAACTCAGCAGTGGCCACAGAACTGGAAAAGGTCAGTTTTCATTCCAATCCCAAAGAAAGGCAATGCCAAAGGATGCTCAAACTACCGCACAATTGCACTCATCTCACATGCTAGTAAAGTAATGCTCAAAATTCTCCAAGCCAGGCTTCAGCAATATGTAAACCGTGAACTTCCTGATGTTCAAGCTGGTTTCAGGAGAGGTAGAGGAACCAGAGATCAAATTGCCAACATCAGCTGGATCATGGAAAAAAGCAAGAGAGTTCCAGAAAAACATCTATTTCTGCTTTATTGACTATGCCAAAGCCTTTGACTGTGTGGATCACAATCAACTGTGGGAAATTCTGAAAGAGATGGGAATACCAGACCACCTGACCTGCCTCTTGAGAAATCTGTATGCAGGTCAGGAAGCAACAGTTAGAACTGGACATGGAACAACAGACTGGTTCCAAATAGGAAAAGGAGTAGATCAAGGCTGTATATTGTCGCCCTGCTTATTTAACTTCTATGCAGAGTACATCATGAGAAACGCTGGACTGGAAGAAACACAAGCTGGAATCAAGATTGCCAGGAGAAATATCAATAACCTCNCTCCTTTTCCTATTTGGAACCAGTCTGTTGTTCCATGTCCAGTTCTAACTGTTGCTTCCTGACCTGCATATAGGTTTCTCAAGAGGCAGGTCAGGTGGTCTGGTATTCCCATCTCTTTAAGAATTTTCCACGGTTTATTGTGATCCACACAGCCAAAGGCTTTGGCATAGTCAATAAAGCAGAAATAGATGTGCTTTATATAGTGACTGAGTATATTTCATCATTAGTCAGCTAACCATCCAGGATTCATTGATCAAGTATTTAATGCCCTTAGGCCCTACAATTTGGGAAATTATATATCTTCTCAAAGACAATCACAACCACTGAATCTTTCCCTGGGCCCAGTTCTGCCACTGGACACTCAAGCCCCAGATTAGAGGCCTCTGAGTTTATCACTGATGCACTGGTAACTATTCTTCATTAAGACCCTCTACCCAGTATGGGCCCAGGTGATGGCCACCATGCCTGGATCTTTTCATTCCAGCTTAGCAATGGGGACAGATTCCAGATGTCGGCTAAATCTAACTTACCACCCTTTTTCAGCCAGACCCATCACGCTGTCACAGGAGAACATAGTAGCATTCTCCTTGTCCAGAAATGTATACATGTCACATTTCGGTAATTGAAGGAATAGACCTTGCTGGCATCTGGATTGAAAAAGAGCCCTGAACTGTTCTCTGTAATTTGCTTCCTTGTGACATTTTAGGCATATTTTATCATTTTCCTCCTTCTCTTACAGGCAGCTTGTTTAAGTGAAGAAAACACAGCCTCAAAGCCATAAATTTTCTTTTTATGAATTGTAGGTAATTCTTTTAAAGAATATTTTAACATAAAAAATAACAGCATACAAAATTCAGAAAATAAGAAAGACCACTTAATTTCACTACCCTAACATATCCTCTGTTTTCATGTTTTCCACCTTCTCTTCAAGCTTTTGCTCAAACTCACGTGTATTTTAGAATCTTATCATATTCAGACCACCTTATATCTTGTATCTTGGCACTGGTATCCAGCACTGGCTGTGTTGCTGTTGTCTTTCTGACCATCGTTGTGAATGTCTTGATTGAGTAAGTGCACCATTGATTGGGAAACTACTCTCCCGTTGTTCAAAGCAGGTATTTTTTGGTTTTAGTTTTCGTGCATGACGTATAGAAACTTTTTATTTTGAGAATAACTTTAGATTTACAAAAGAGTTGTCATAATAGTACAGAGAATTCCTTTATCCAGCTAGTTGTTTACCTGCTACCCCTCATATGAACACCTTGTGTAACCATAAAAAATGATCCAGCCCAGGAACATAATATTGGTGCAATACTGTTGAATAATGTGCAGACCTCATTTGAAATTTACTGGTTTTCCTCTCATGTCTGTTCTCCATTCTGTAATCCAATCCAGGATCCCACGTGGCATTTAATTGTCTTCTGAGTCTCCTCCCAAACAAGTTTGGGGTAGTTCAAGTTTGGGAGAGTTGACCATTTTGTCCTTCATGACTATTATTCTTTTGAAGCATACTGACCAGTTACTGTGCCGAATGTCCCTCGGTTTGGACTTGTCTGGTGTTTTCTTATGATTGGGTTGAGCTTATGAATCTCTCACATCTCCATGGGAATGACATGCCCCTTCATGGCCATGGAATCAAGAAGTACCTGATACTGGTATGTCTGATTACTGATGATGTTAACTTTCATCTCTGACTTTGAAATTCTCTTGAAATGTCATCTTAGGAGAGATTCCAGAAATCGACTCCTGGCTCAGAGGATGTCATGCTAGCTTCTTCTCTTTGGTGCTTTTCTCAGTGGCAAGTGGAATGAGGGAACAATTAAAGACTTGTGAGATGCTGCCAGCCTAACGATACCATCAGGACCCAGGTTGGGGAGATCTTTGCAAGAGTTAGAAAAAATATATCCCTCAGTTTGTTTCTTCAAACCTTGTAAAAGTAAAGCATCTACATAACAAGTGGCCTCATGTTGGCGAACCGCTGACTTTGCACATCAGTTGACACGTATCTTACCCCTGGATGAGTACATTGCTAGAACCACCTAGCAGTGCAAAGTGTCAGGACTGGAATCTCTGCTCACACACTGAACCATGTCCTGGGCATTTGAGAGTTTATCCTAGAGTATGGGATATATATAGGTGCTCAGGCTCCTGGCTTCTGAGCTAGCGGCATGGACGGGTTTTCATAAAGCACCACACTCTCACCCACTACTTGTTGACCAAACACAGCTATTGCTGTATCTAACCCTCAAAACCCCCGGGTGTTGTCACAGCTGCTTCTTGCCGCTGGATTGCCCCTTCCTCTCTTTCTTGAAACAAGAGCCAGAAAAAACAACCAGAGTAACTCCTATGGGCAAGAAGGAACAGGGATATTCTAAGACAGCAGTGTAGACATGGCCTGTCCGCCTTCCTTGCTTTGTCCCGCCCCTCCCCTGAACCCCTGGCACCCAAAGTGCCGCACCCATGCTGTTCAGCCCAAAAGCCTCCTCCACTGCCCCACTCCACCCAAGCCTACTCACTTTAGTGCTCTGTGCTCCCAAAGCTACGCATTTCCCCTCCCCTTGTCTCTGTCAGACTCCCTTTCCCTTAGTCTTTGATGAAAATGAACCTTGTACAACCCACATTAATGGTAATAAGATTTATTTTTTTCAATATACAAAAGGTATAATGAAATTATTTTTACATTTTGTTCTTCACAAAAATCTTCAAGATGAATGGAGAGAGTAGTGTGGAAACATATTCATTCCCATATGTAAAATAGATAGCCTGTTTTAGAGTTGGTCTCGGTGCCTGGCCATATTGCAAGCATGCGGTGCGTGTGAACTCCTTCAATCCTCACAACAGCTCTACAAGGGCAGTAGTATTCTCTCCCTCTTACACCGAAAGAATCTGAGGCATAGAGAAGTTAAGTAATGTGCCCAGGGTCACCCAGCTAGGGAAAGACAGAGCTGATATTTAAACCTAGAACCTAGGTCTGGTTCCAGAACCTTTACCCTCAGCCCCAGCTTTATGCCGCACCATCATTAAAATGAAAATGATTGAAAGCAACAGAATTATCCTCCCAAGGGCGTTTGCATATAAACCCAGTGAACTCTGGTAAATGTTTCATGAAGAGTTGGGAATGAGTGAGAGAGAGAGATTGACTTTAAAAGGAAATTCTTCCCCTGTGTTGCTGGCAAACTTGCTTAAGTTTGACTCAAGAGGAGACCCTGCTCCCGTGCTTCCCTGTGGCAGCCAGGGGACCCAGAGGACAGAGGGGAGCAAGCAGTTCCCTCTGCAGAAGGTAGTACTACCAGCCTTAGTTTTTGGAGTCCTGATGTCCTAGCAGATTTTAAGTTCATTAACCAAATAGAAGAGACTTAAGAAGAAAAAGAGCTTAATCTAAAGTACTGTCAGCAGTGTGGACAGTGAGTCAGGGATTCATGGGTCTGATGGCTGGAAGCCCAGAATTCCAGGCTTTGGACCCTGCTACTGGGGGGACTTTCAGGTCCAGGAGGGACACAAAAGGAGGTGAGACAGCTGTACCCCCCGTCCCCCTTCCTCCCTTGGCATTGGCTGCAGGAGTAAGGAACCGCCTCTGCCGTGTCCCCAGGGCCTCCGGGCAGTTCCTCCTGTCCTCCCTGGCCTCACCACCTCTGTACTTCTCACGTGTCTTCAGAAGCTCAGCGGAGCCTGACCTGGGGATCCAAGCTCAAGATTCTGAGACCGCTGGAGCTTAAGTTTTCTCTCAGCCCCTAATCCTTTCTTCAAACACACTGTTTTGTAGGAGGCCAACACAGACAGGAAACGGGAGCGTGGGCGGCTGCTCTGTTGATTGGGAACGAGGACCAGCAGCTCAACCCATCTTCTTGCTGCCCCTGCGCTTCCCTGAGTCCTGAGGACCCTCCTGGAGCCCTCGGGCAACAGTTCTTAGCCCAGGTCCCTAGACTCGCTAAAACAATATGAAAATAGCTGTGTCTTGGCTTTTGGAGAGCAAGACTCCTAACTCTCAGATTTCCTACTATCTTCCACAAATCCACGGAATATAATCTGAAAATCACTGATCAGTGCCAGAGGTTTCCCACCCAGGTACGGGACCAGAGTCAGCTCTAGGGCTTCTGCAAACTACAGATGCCCAAGCCTCACTCTTGAAGATTCTGACTCAGCAGGTCTGGGCCTCTGGATTTTTGCCAGCTCTGCATACAGCTCCAATGCTCTGCCGATTGACCATTGCCTTGAGCATCTTCCAAACGGAAAGCCCCAGTTCTGGCAAGCCCACACCAACCCCAGCCCCCAGCCACTCCCCAGGCAGATTCTACAGTCCAGGGGCTTAGACCTTGGACCCTCTGTACTTCTTTGTCTTCTCATCCTGAGGGGCAGGGTATTTAACAGCTAAATGTGCAGACTCTGAACTCTGACACAGACTGTCCAAGGTCAAACCCTGACCCCACCTCTGACTATGGGTTGTCATGAAGGTTAAGAAGACATCACGCATGTAAGTCACCACAGTGATGGCACAGCACAGAATCTGTAAGGGGAGCTCTTAGTTCACTAGGGGTCCCAACTCTTCGCTTTACTAACTTAGCTTTTTGGACTCTTAGTGCCCTCATCTGCCATGTGGACGTCATCCCTACATTTACCAGCCTTTCCATGATTGTTCCTTGAAATCTTAGCTATGAAAATGCGCTCTACTTTCTACATGATTATACAGATGTAGTCAAGTCTGACTGCAAACAGCTCCAATGCTTCTCCATATTGTTCAGTTAGTATCAGGCAGGTTTCATTCAGCTCTGTTTGTGGGCGTAACATCTTCATATCATTTGTTAATTTATTTAGCACAGTCATCCGTTTGTATCTTTGACAGGTGAGCAGGAACCAGTTGGCAATAATGGCCATGCAAGGCTTCAAAATTACCTAGCAGTAAAGAATGTGCCTGCAGTGCAGAAGATGGGGAGACATGGGTTCGATCCCTGGGTTGGAAGATCCCCTGGAGGAAGAAATGGTAACCCACTCCAGTAATCTTTCCCAGAAGATCCCATGGACAGAGGAGCCTGGTGGGCTACAGTCTATGGGGTTGCAAAAGAGCAGACGTGATTGAACAACTAAACAACAACAACAAAGCTATAGACTGACAAAAATAAGCTTTCGAGTGCAGGCTGATAGAGCGGGGAGACCTTGCAAGCAGGACGTCTACTCCTCTTTCCCACTCTATTCATCCCAACTCTAGCCCTTCAAAAGCTGGTGGTCTTACCCAGCTGGACATCAGCTAAACGGCCATCGACTTGTTTCTTCACGTGACAGTCATTGTCACCTGCTGTGTATTGGGCACCACGCATGATGAAACTGTTTCTCTCCCCAGGTGAACAAAGCCCTGAAGCAGAAGTCAGACATCGAGCACTATCGGAACAAGCTGCGCCTCAAAGCCAAGAGGAAGGGTTACTACGACTTCCCCCCGGTGGAGGCTAGCAAGGCTCAGACGGAAAGGAAAAAGATGTATGAAAAAGCACCAAAGGAAATTGAGCACGTCTTGGATCCAGACCCAGAACTGTGTGCCCCATTCACTGAAGCTAAAAACAGGTGTAGTTCCTAAGGGATTCTCCAGGGGTCGCTGTATCATTGGTGGGATGAGGGCAGGGGGTGCCTTGGGCAGTACCGTCCAGGTCTCTGGTTCTATTTGTCACCTGAGGACTGTCATCTTTGCAGGCTGCTGGTCTGGGCCACACTGGTCTTTACAAGCAGGAGTTCCACAATGAGTCTGGAAGAGAATAAAATTAAAACCACTGGAAAACAACACTTATGCAAACAACTGTAATTGTCCCTTAGCTTTTAATGATGTTTTCAAACCTGTAGTTGTTTCAGAGCTGTGTTCGCATGTAATTATCACCCACCTGGTTATGCAACTTCCAGATCAAGGGACAGTGTACTTATCAATGATTTTAGTGTCTCTTGCATAAGAAAAACGGAATCCATGCCTCACCTTTTTATTCAGTTTCAATCAATATTTACTGCACAGCTACTCCAGTCTCCATGCTGGGTTCCTGTCTTTAATTCATAGACTTGTCCATTTGACATTTATTGTCCTGCTCTGTATTGGGCACCAGGCACCAGTCATGGTCATGGGTTCATTCATTCAATATTTTATGGTGGGCTGAACAGCCCAGTCTCTGCTTTTATGGAACTTAAGGCCTAATGGGAGAGAAAGATGAACCCAAGAGTTTCTTGCTCACAAGTGCGATGGGTGTTTGAAATGTGACATACTCAGCCTAAAAGGCAGGCCTGCCCTAGCAAGGGAGGGATAGGCCTGGTAGTTGAAATTGGCAACCTTCATCCTGGTGGTTAAACTTTGCTCCTAACTCAGCAGGGAATGGCTTCACCTCCTAGGAAAAGGGGTGTGTGTGTGTTAGTCACTCAGTCAGGTCTGATTCTNAATGAGTCTGGAAGAGAATAAAATTAAAACCACTGGAAAACAACACTTATGCAAACAACTGTAATTGTCCCTTAGCTTTTAATGATGTTTTCAAACCTGTAGTTGTTTCAGAGCTGTGTTCGCATGTAATTATCACCCACCTGGTTATGCAACTTCCAGATCAAGGGACAGTGTACTTATCAATGATTTTAGTGTCTCTTGCATAAGAAAAACGGAATCCATGCCTCACCTTTTTATTCAGTTTCAATCAATATTTACTGCACAGCTACTCCAGTCTCCATGCTGGGTTCCTGTCTTTAATTCATAGACTTGTCCATTTGACATTTATTGTCCTGCTCTGTATTGGGCACCAGGCACCAGTCATGGTCATGGGTTCATTCATTCAATATTTTATGGTGGGCTGAACAGCCCAGTCTCTGCTTTTATGGAACTTAAGGCCTAATGGGAGAGAAAGATGAACCCAAGAGTTTCTTGCTCACAAGTGCGATGGGTGTTTGAAATGTGACATACTCAGCCTAAAAGGCAGGCCTGCCCTAGCAAGGGAGGGATAGGCCTGGTAGTTGAAATTGGCAACCTTCATCCTGGTGGTTAAACTTTGCTCCTAACTCAGCAGGGAATGGCTTCACCTCCTAGGAAAAGGGGTGTGTGTGTGTTAGTCACTCAGTCAGGTCTGATTCTATGGACTGTAGCCTGCCAGGCTCCTCTGTCCATGGAATTCTCCAGGCAAGAACACTGGAGTGGGTTGCCATTCACTTTTCCAGGGGGATCATCCAATCCAGAGATTCAACCCCGATCTCCTACATTGCAGGCAGTTTCTTTACCATCTGAGGGAAAAGGGGTAAATGTCAGCAAAGCTCAATATGCCCACTTCTTTTCTTTGCCTTCCCCTCTGAGGCACTTCCCCCAGAAGCATTTTCATGACTTGAGACCAACTCTTCCAAATACACGTTCTCCTTGACTCAGAGCTGCCAGTGCTCCAACCCAAACCATAGCCTTCACAGACACAGCCTCTAGAGAGGTCCCTGGGGGAGGACAGGGTGGTTCCTGGACTGAGTGGGTATTTATTAAAAGCCAAAATGACTATGTGATGGGCTTAGATGGAAGCCACATAGTCAAGCTGGGAGTGGGGGCTAAATTTTATGAATGGAACCTGCATGATTTATTTTTAAAATGAAAAGAGGGAATTCTAAGCCAGTGCTTCATTTTCCAGGACAAGCTGTTGGTATAAAATCACACTGTGATGGGATCACAGTGCATGTACCCCCATGTTGATAACTGCAGAAAAAAGGGAAGGACATCTGTGGATTTTCTTGGGAGGCTGAGGGCGTCTTTAGCTTTCACTTCACACTTTGGGACTTTTTACTGCAGGGGTCTTTTATAGACTGGAGTGGGGATTTATTTTTTCCTGGGTTTCCTGCTGACATTTGGAAAATGAATCAAAAATCATGTACAAGTATGAGAAATTTAGTTTGGAAATTATTTGAGAGCTAAATACAATTTTCAGTGAAGACTTTTATAAGGAGAATGAACAAACCATTTTTCTGGAGAGGTGCATCTCCACTGCCTAGCAAAAGGCCAGGCCAGTTTCCTAAGGCCTTTTGCTAGCCTGCTGATGCTGGGAGTATACACGCAATTCTTGGTAAATGTCTGTTGAGGAACGGATTTAATTTAAAAAGTGTAATCAGTTAAGGGAAAATTAGAGATAACCACAAATCAGGTGGGGTGGGGGTAGAAAGGGAGATGAGATCAGCAAGAGATGGGGACGAGAAGAGAAAGATTAATGTCGAGAAAGAGACTTAGTAAGCTCTTGGACACTATTCTTCTTTTTAAAAGGTATTTATTTGGTTACACTGGGTCTTAGTGAGGGCTCTTCAGTTGTCACATGCAAATGCTTAGTTGCACATGTGGAATCTAGTTCCCTGACCAGGGATCGAACTCAGGCCCCCTGCGTTGGGAGCACGGAGTCATAGCCACTGGACCACCAGGGAAGTCCCTCAAGCACTATTCTTGTCACACTCTGCTGTTGACTCCAGGCACTGTCCACTGCTGCCCGTTGTATGTCACCTGTTATCACAGGTGAGACATACCTGTTAGTTACCATTCACAGTTCAGCTCTCTAGAGGTTCTGCTCTCAGTGACCAGCCCCTGTAAGGCACGAGTAAGGAACCCATTCTCTAGGCCAGAGATAGCGTCAATAACCAGAATCTTACCCTGAGAGCTAAATAAATCAAATCAAAATTTAGATTCCAAATGTCGACTCATCCTGATCCCCTTTCAAAGAGTTTTCACAGCTTTTTTTTAAGTCAGAGCAAACCCCCATTTTTATGTTATAAACTCTCCAAGTCTTCAGAGATACAAAGTACGTAATATAACTGAGGCAGGTGCTATCAGAGGCCCCTTATATGTCCCCTCAGCCCCCTATAGGCCAGCTGCATCTTTCTTACTGCGAACGTCTGTGACTCTGATATGAGCTCCCCAAGCAGAAGTGCTGGGTAGTTAACGTGCTCTGGAGCAGCTGCAGTCCGTGATGAATGGGGACAGATAGATAAACACCCCTGGCAAGAGAACTCTACACTGTTGTAATAACCACATTTTCTGCTTTCTGTATTCGATGATTTGACATCTGGGGTCTGCCCCTCCGGAGAAACTGCCCCTCCCTGGGCTGGGTCGCCAGTTCCTAGGGACAGTAACTGTCATGTGCAAATGCACTTGTCACACACAAAACAAACAGGCGAGAACTCAGACCCCAGCTGCCTCCTGCACGCAGGGGCTCTGCACTCTGGCCCCAATCTCCGGTGCAAATCACCCCTTTCCAGTTCTTTCCCATGAAAGCTACGATAAAGGCTCCTGCCCACATTCTCCCTGCACTCCCCCTGCTTGTGACTGACCCTGGTGCTTCCTGTGTGGCCCTCTGTAGTGCAGTATGCCCCTTCCTCTTGGGATCTGTGAGTATACAAGCCTTCTCTTCAATGGCAGCCATCCCCCGATCTGTTGGGTTTACCATACCTGAATAACAATGAAACCTACATTTAAAAATAATCATCTCCCACACTTCTCCAGGAAGTTTGCACCCCAGGTGCCCAAGACATTGATCTGCTCTAGACCATATTCTTTATTGGCCCCTTCCCTTCCCTCTCTCATTTTCCCACTTCTCAACTTGTGCTTCCTGGAACCCTCTCCCAAATAAACCACTTCTACTCAGATCATCACAGAGCTTACTTCTGGAGGAACCCAAGCTAAGGCAATAATCTGTAAAGACAGAGTTGATCTGGTAGAAGCAGAACCTCCTCCCCCTTCTCTTCCCCGCCTCTCCTCTTCCTCCTCCCACTTCTAGTCTATCTTTATGGAACCTCCACAGAACACAGTGTTCAGGAACTACTTTCTTAAACTATAGTGGTTGATCCCAACCTCCTAAAAAATCCAAACGAAATCCATCCTCCTCCTCCCAGCAATGTTTTCAGAGGTTAAAAAACTTATACCTCAATTTTGCAAGTCTTAAAATTTGTTAAACTTTGAAAGAATATAGGAAAATACCAATAGGAAATGATACACCTAATGGAACTCTATTTGATTAAAATAAGTAATTTCTCTACCCAAAAGCCCAGTTTATTTCAAAGTATTTGCAGGCACACATTGGTAGCCTGATTAATTGAGATTTATGTTAAACAGCAGGCTTTAAGCTGTATATAATGGAACAGTGTCTTTGATGGAAAAGGAGACTGGAGGGTATGCCAGTGTCTAAGGGCCCACCCACGTTCAAGGTTCTCGAAAGGGCTTATACTGTCTCACTATTGTATTTCCAATACTTCCAAAATAACCTACTTAAATGTCAATTGCTAATCCTAGTATTTGCTCCTCTACCACCATTATTAGTAAATCTTCTCTAAATGGGTTAATTGGCAATCTCAGGACAGTTATGGAGTCTGCTTTTTCAAAGAATAAGTTGTAATTGGGTCAAGGGAAAGAATTCTTTGGGGTCTTCCTTAAAGTATGAGTCACTCGGAACAGATTCTGTTCCACAAGATTGTGCTCCTTTCCTAGAGGACGCCTCTATTTGCAGATAACTGTAGGGCACAGTTTATAACATTAGGTGGTTAGCTCCTATATTAGTCAGGATTCTTTTGATTGCAGATAATGGGAAACCAACACAAATTGGCTCAATAAAGGGGAAATTTTACCACTGAACAGGCCAAGGCTTCAAGCATGGCTAGATCCAAGAGGTCATACAATGACTTCCACGTATCTTGTTTCTTCACTTTTTGCTGGCTCCTTTTCAGGCAGGCTCTTACCTCATAGTGGCAAACTGGCTCCCAGCAGCTCCAGGCTTATATCCTCTCTTCTTAGAAACCTCAGTGCCAAGAGAATGCCTCTTTCCTGATTGCTGTAGCAAAAGCCTTGAGACTTAGTTGCACTTGACCAACTCATGTGCCCCCTCTGACCAGTTCTTATGGCCATGAGGTTGTGATGCTATGATTGCCCGGCCTGTGTCCCATGCCTATCCCTGGAGAAAAGCTGGCCATCATAGTGCCCTTAGCTAAAGAGGCTTGTCCTGGTGCCGGATGAGCAAAGACCACAGAGGCTCTCTAAACAGGTGTAAGCTCCTCTTGGTGAGGGAGTCAGTCTAATAGTGTATGTTTGATTCCCTAGATTAATTGCAAGGGTAGGGTCTTGCCCTTGGGGTACTGATGTCTGTTCTAGACTAGCAGTGTGTGAATGTCATGCTCTGACTAACTGGATATGGGGTCATGAAAAGGTATCTTTACCTCCCAGGTATCTTTACCTCCCATAGTCACTGACAATAACACAACCTCTCTACCTTGAACCCACGAATGGATAGAATCTTAGAACCAAGACACAAAATAGGGGAGTTCTCTGAAGGTAGACGCTCTGAAATGCAAATAATTTACAGAGAAAAACTTACTGTTGGATGAGAGGGAAGTAGCCAGTGATTTTCTCCTACTTTTGTGAGATACACCCTGCAAGATCACACGGGATAAACCCTGCAAATTTTGCAGAATAAAACCCTGCAAAAAAGTCATCACTCCCGAGTTGCCTCCTGTGCAAAAAGAAAAGCACAGCCACAGCCCTCGCTGTTACTGGTTCTTTCCGCCTCCTAAAAAAGATTCCTCTGAGGACAAGTAGAAACAAAACAGTGATGACAAAAGTATGCATTTCCTAGGGGGAGCTGGGTGGAGCCTCTGAACCTGTGAACTTCAGTCCCTGGTCAGGGCGCTAGGAAATGCCTGCATGTAAAAATAAAGGAATAAATAAACAAGCCAGCAAACACACTCGTCATGGGCAAGTGATGGCACTGGCACTGATGGAAGCCTGGACTGTTCCAGAACTTTTCCACTGAGCAGGAGGAGTAAGGGCATGCGGAAAAGACTCCTAGCTACAAGGGGTTTGGGTATCCCTGTGCTTTTTTTTTTTTTTTTAATTTATTTATTTTTTAATTGAAGGATAATTGCTTTACAGAATTTTGTTTTCTGCCAGATATCAGCATGAATTGGCCATAGGTATACATATGTCCCCTCTCTCTTGAACCTCCCTCCCTGTGTTTTGCAGCCGTAATTCTCAACCACTTTGCCACCCTAACAGCTATGAGGGGCTGCACGCTCCTGGCAGTTAATGGGGCTCACTTGAGTAGTAATTTTTTAGAAGGAGGCACCCCTTTTAGAAGAAGGCATGATTTTAAAAAGATGTCCGAAACTGATCAGTCCTAATGAGGCTAGACCATAACTGTAAACTAACTTTGAAATGAATTGAAGTGAACTGCCTAGGCTTGAAATGCTCTGTGTCCAGGTTGGTATGTGGCCGGCTCTGTTCAGGTGTCTACCAAAATGTCACCTCTCTAGAGAGGCCTTCCCTGATCATCCACCCGATCTAAAGTCACCCCACATCCTAGTCACGATCTGTCACCCTTATTACTTTGGGAATTACCAGGCACACTGTCTATCTGCCTCTTCAGAATGTAAGCTCAGCAAAGCAGGGCTGTGTCTGTCTCATTGTGGATCCTCATTCTCTTCTACCCTACCTGGTACATTTTAGCCACTCAGTAATGGATGGATGGATGCATGGGCCCCAAATTGCCTTTCGGTTTATGGCTCCCTAGCCCAGAAGGGAATCCACTGTGATGAAAGTAGAAAAGAAAATCTGTCGTCAGTCGTGTTTAAGAAGCTTATTATCCACAGTGTTTGTTGACACATCGTGGAATCCTGCATGTGAAACTAGAAAGGTGAAAAGGAACAGGAGGCTGCTAAGTCAACATAAGCCAACAAAAGCAAGTTTGTTCTTCCAGCGTTCACTGTCCTAGAGGGTCAAGGGAGAGTCCCTGGCCTTGCCATCAGCAGAATTTTAGATGAGGTTGCAGTGATACAATTGATTAGAGTTACCTAGTTTCCATATGAAAGGGCACTTACAATTCAGCCAAATGGTTATGGCATCTAGGAGGGAGGAATCTTTATTCCACTCTTTCTATAGTTCCTGATGGCCAGGGAACAAATACCATCAATTCTGAGATTCGCGAGGCAAATCCAAAGCCTTCACTGGTTGCCTGTAGTTTGGATCAGTGGAGAATTCCATCTGTCAGGGTATTTGCTGCATCATAACAGTTGTTGAATTTTCTTCAGGCAACAGATGAAGAACTCTGTCTACCGGAGCCGGCAATCTCTGAACAGCCCGAGTCCAGGGGAAACCGAGATGGACCTTCTGGTAACTCGGGAGCGACCCCGGCGTGGGATACGTAACAGTGGATACGATGTAAGTGTCTGGTGGGCAGAGGTGAATGCAAGCTTTGCTTTTTCCTGAATGCAAAGGGGATAGAGCATTCTGTCATATTTCAGTTTATTCAATATTAGTAGAATTTAAAAATACACTAAAATGTTTTCTATTTTATTATTCCTTGTTTCCTCTTTTGTGAAGTAAGACTAATTGGGATGTATCAGAGTAACCAATTATTGTACAAAGAATCTCAAGGTCTAAATTCAACTATTCTATGAATAGTACTTTATTGACCTTAAACTCAACAGCAATGCTAAATGTCCTTAATTTTTTCCCTTTGTTCTTAGAGACTCAGTAGGAACCATGGCCGTGGGTTAGAATTCATTTGAACATAGGCGTCTTTTAATCCAGAGCACTGTTGAGAGTTGGCTTTGTTCCTGATTTCGTAACTCCTCAATATGCCATGGAAACAATGAGAGTTTCCACAGAGTGATTTGGTGATTTCACGTGAAGCACAGGCTTATGTGCAGGGGTGCCCCAGGCTGCAAAAATGTTTCTAAACCCATCAAATCCCCCAGGTGATGACTTCACAGTTTGGTGCCTCCTATCAAACTGCTTATAGCCCGTCATGTGTAGTTACTCTCATGAGTTCACGTGAAAGATGCTATGCTAAGACGTTCAATAGCGCTTTATTGTGTCCCAAGATTCAAATGGTCCTGAATATACTCTTAGGTATTATGAAAATGTTTCTTTCCTTTTCTTGTAAAATGTTTCTCTAATTACAAATACAAAATTTTCTGTAACAAGAGTTATGATTCAAATATATCCAGATAAACTTTTAATTGTGAGGTTGTAATTTGAAAATTACACTTGCTTTCTTAAACACATGGTGCTAATTTGAAGGCAAGAAGATTTTTTTCCCCCTCAGAATTGGTCATTCTTTGCCACAAAGCTTAAAGTGGGATTTTTAATTGGTCCAATTAAAACAGAGATACTATACCTAATTTGAATTTCTAATTACCTTCCTGACATTTTAACTTGATATCTGTGTTGGTGGTGATACCCTTATCTTTTATTTCTTTTTCATAGCTAAGAGTTATGTGGTTTAATTTTGTAAAATTCCAGATGCTTTGGGCAAATCTCTTTTTTTTCTCCTCCAGATTAAAGAATTCAGTGTTAACTTTTCTCCTCATACAAATATTTCTTATGCCAAGCTTGGTCATCAATTTGATAATCAGCCTGTGGTTAAAAGTAGGGCATTTGAAATTTCCATTTAATCTCTCCTTACCAACAGTGAGTATTCTTCTTGGATGCTTGTGGTTTGGGAAACTTTTTCTTCTGCTCAGGAATATTCTGCTGATATGTGATAGCATTCTTAGTTTTTTTCAAGACTTGTATTAATAGATTTCTTGTATTAATGAGGTTGTAGACATAGACATTTTCACAGTTTGAGGAAATAGGCCAGAACACTGTTAGTCTTGAAAAGAGAACACTGCAGGTGTTTCTTGCCGCTGTGCCAGGACTTGGAGTGTTCACCGGATACTTTCGGAATGTTGCATTAGAACAGTAGGAAAGAGAGGATTTTTTTAAAAGGAGGTTGCTTACCTCTCACAGTCATGTATAAATATTCCCATTACAGATCACTTTAAGGGAAGCCCACTTCATTTCAATAAATTTTTTAAAAATATGTGTTTCTTTGACAAGTGTATGTGATCACAAAAACATATGCAAATACAGGTTTCCTTAAGAGGTGATGATCATCTGGGGAACAATTTGAAGAATTTAGACTGTTGACGCTAAGAATGAAATTGTTTCCTTTATTGCCTCCTGAACCTTTTAATTACATGAGAGGTATTTGCTATCATTTCCTGACTGCCCACACTAGACCAGGCCCTATTCTAGTCTTTTTACATATATAATGTAATTATATTTGCTATCACCAGACAAGTAGTTATTCTCATTATGCCCATTGTACAGAGGGGAAACTGAGGCTCTGGGCAGTTACATAATATGTTTACCCATCTCTAGATCCTGTCCCCTTAACTACAGCCCTTAATACAGCTTCCATGTGCCCCCACCATACTATATATCTGTCTTTCCATAACATATGCCCTGTATTTCTGATCTCTCTAAGATGTCAGATCTCACAAGAACTCTTGTGTGGTGAACTCACACAAGCAAAAGGTGGACCTGAAGATAAAGCAGAAAAAGAAGAGTCATAGTTTTAAACAATGCATGCACTCATTTCCTGAATCTTGATTTTCCAAAAGTGCCAAAGCACTCCTGGCAAAAGAACCCAGTAGCTCAGCAGTGAACAGGTCATTCAGTTGGAGGCATGTCATGCGTCCTACTGGGTCTGGGCATCTTAAAGCCAGGCCAACATTTTCAAATCTTTTCTGCCAGATGAGGGAACACCAGAAGGACCCACTCCTTAACACGGGAGAAACAAAAGCACTGGGAGATTGATTTAAGGGTGAATTTTTAAAAGGTTGCCTGCGTTAGAGTCCCAAAGGAAATGCCTGCATGTAAAAATAAAGGAATAAATGAGCAAGCCAACAAACACACTCATCACAGGCAAACCTCAGCCCTGGGACTGATGGCCGCTTGGATTGCTGCAGAACTTTTTGCACTGAGCAGGAGGAATAAGAGCATGCAGAAGAGACTTAGCTACAAGGGGGTTGGGAACCCCTGTGTTTTATAGCAGTGATTCTCATCCCTAACAGCTAAGACATGCTGTACACTCCTGGCAGTTGCTGCGGCTCACTTGAGTAGTAATTTTCTAGAAGGAGGCATCCCTTTTAGAAGAAGGAAGGATTTTAAAAAGATGTCCAAAACGGATCAGTCCTAATGAGTCCAGACCATATCTTTAGACTAATTTTGACATGAATTGAAATGAATTCCTCACAGTGCATAAGTGGGTAGAAAAGATAATGTCAGCCTAATACTTCAAAATAAAAGTAACTATTTCAGGGATTTCCCTTGTGGCTCAGTGGTTAAACATCTGCCTTGCAATGCAGGGGACATGGGTTCAATCCCTGGTCGGGGAACTGAGATCCCGTGTGTTTCAGAGCAGCTAAGCCGCGTACAGCTAGAGAATCCATGCACTGCAACGGAAAGATCCTGCATGCTGCAACTAAGGACCTGACGCCGTTGTTTTGATGGTTTCCATTTGGAGGGGAATGAAATGTGATCTAGAAAGCCCCTGACTGCCTGAGATAGCTTAGAGAGAGTCTGGGGCCTTCTCAGTAAACTTGTAAATCCTGTTGTTAGTGGGAGGCACGATCGTGGCATGATAGTCAGAGACCAAGGTGAAGCACAAGGATGCCCTGGTACCACGTGATGTGCCCAGTGAAGGGTATAACCATCTACTGGTTTCACTGGGGGATGAATGGTTGGACTGGGGGATTTGGTCCTTTACCAGAAGCCCCCTGCTGTTGCCCTCAGAACCACATGCTCCATGTCGGCTCTGCTCCCACCTCCGTCACCTCCTAAGCATCCCACCTAGAATGGCTTACATAGGTCTCCCATCTCAGCCCTTCATTTCTTTCTCTTGCCTCTGCTGACTAGTTTAAGCTGATAATAACCCTGGCTTGATATGTTATCTCATGTTAATGTATAGGAAGTTGTGTTTTAACAGAGTCCTTTAATCCCAGGGAAATATCTGACGATGGGAAATCAGGCTCCCTGGTTGAGGCTGAGGCAGAGGGAGGTGTTTGGTGGAGAAGGGAGCCTTTCAGTGTCATCTAGACCTCTCCAGGCTGGTGTGCCCACAGAGAGACTTGTTAACCTACAGAGATGGAGGCCTCTTGGCATGGGGGGAACAGGAGGTAGTTTCTTGTTTGCAGGTTTGGGGGGCAGTAGGTCAGGTTTCAGGATGGCCTAGTGGCCCCGCTTGGAGCCAGGCCTTCCCTGCTGGGCTTCCTTCCCATGCAGGTGGGTTCCCAGTGGGCAGGAGACAACTTTCCTTGCTTAGTGAGCACTCAGGTGCCATCTGCCCACTGGTTCTCTCTGGTCTCCTGCGCTCTGGATGCTGCCTGCTTCTGCTCTTGGCATCACCTACCCATCCTGCGTCTCCTGGGCTCTGAGACCTCTTAGCCTCTTGACCAGTGTGCGCATGTGTGCTAAGTCACGTCTGACTCTTTGTGACCCTAGGGACTATAGCTTGCGAGGCTCCTCTGTCCAGGGATTCTCCAGGCAAGAATACTGGCGGGGGCTGCCATGTCCTCCTCCAGGGGATCTTCCCAACCCAAAGACTGAACCTGTGTCTCGTACGTCTTCTGCATTGGCAGCTGCTTACTGTAGGTCAGTGCACCCAGTACACTGGTGTGGACACCTTGAGGGAAGGAAAGAAGCTGGATTGGACAGTTAAAGGTCGAGATGTGGTATAGGAACTACAAGACCTCCCCACATAACTCACGTGACCCTAAAGAGTTGTGTTAAGTTTTCAAGAAGCATCTGGGTTCTTGGCCTCTAGTACTGACCCGTCCTTGTGTGTCCTTGGGTGAGGCATTTCACTTTAGCCAAGGACAGTTCCTAGTGAGAGAGTTGGCACTGCCTGTTCTCTCTAATGCCAGGGGAGAGCAAGGGTAATGCCCAGGTGACAGCCAAGGGCTGGAGACGTGCCCATCAGCTCTGGAAGAAACCCTCGAGTCTGGAGAAGCACAGCACCATCCACCCCATGCTGGTTCCTCCGAACTCTGGTCCTTGGCCCACGGGAGCCCTCGCATCCCTGTAGGATCCAAAGCTAGAGGACAAACGAGAACCCCACGTCGGTACTTGCCACCCCTTCTTTCTTCCAGCAAACATTCCTCAAGTGCAGTGGATCCACGGCATCATATGTGCATTTAACATCCGCCAGTTCCACAATACAGTCTCTGAAAGATAAAGGGAAAAGATACAAATATTGCAAAAACAAGTTAGCTTTTGCCTATATTCTGTTCGTGTTGTGCATTATCGGTGACCTATTTCTTATTTCTATAAGATTGCACACACAGGCCACGCGTGCATACTATGTGGATGACGATGAATTTTCAAAGGTTTAACTACATGATGTGTACCTTCTCCGCTGGCATTAGCATCCGAGCCCCACATGTGATTCCACTGCACTACCTGTGTGAGGCTCTATGGAGAGGAGAAAGGTGGATTAACTAGTGTTGCCCCAGGTGCCTTTGGAGGCTAGTGGAGGGGACACACAGAGATATATGCAACATGTTGGGGTAGTGAACTTGGATGGGAACAGGAAGTCTTCCTGAAAGTCTGTTCCTGTCTGTCCCGCTCACAGCTGCCAGAGGAACCTTTCTAAAATGCATGTCCTCGTTTAAAAACCTTCAGCAGCTCCTTAGAGGGGCTTCCTTGAGGAAGCTCAACTGGTATAGAATCCACCTGCAATGCAGGAGACTCCAGTTTGATTCCTGGGTCAAGAAGATCCCCTGGAGAAGGGATAGGCTACCCACTCCAGTATTTGTGGGCTTCCCTGGTGGCTCGGATGGTAAAAAAAAAAAAAAATCTGCCTGCAATGCAGGAGCCCTGGGTTTGATCCCTGGGTTTGATCCCTGAGTTGTGAAGGTCCCTTGGAGGAAGGCATGGCAACCCACTCCAGTTTTCTTGCCTGGAGAATCCCCATGGACAGAGGAGTCTGGTGGGCTACAGTCCATGGGGTTACAACGAGTTGGACATGACTGAGCAATTAAGCACAGCACAGCACAGCTCCTCAGGGCTTGGGAACAAGACTCAAACCCTATGGGGAGGGAAGTGGGAGGGGGGTTCAGGATAGGGAACACATGTTCACGCATGGCTGATTCATGTCAATGTATGGCAAAAATGACTACAATATTGTAAAGTAATTAGACTCCAAAAAAAAAAAAAAGACTCAAACCCTAAGCTTTTAGCTCAGGGCTCAGATGCTCCAGCTGGCCCTGACAGGCCCTTCTGGCTGATGCTCACCGCTCCTTAAGCTACCTGTTGGCTCCAGCCCTTCCTGCCCTCCCCAGACTTGCCCTGTGGTTTCACATCTCCACATCTTTGCCCATGCTTCTTTCTCTGTTCAGAACATCTGTTCCCTCTGGCTTAAGTTGCTCAACCTTGGCTCTATTGATCTGGGGTCTGTCCCAGGGGAGGGCTGTCCTAGGCTTGTAAGATGGTCAGCAGCATCTCTGGCCTCTACCCACCAGCTGCCAACAGCCCCTCCCACTTGTGACTGCCCCAAAATACCTCCAGACACTGCCAAGTGTCCCTTGAGGGCAAGCCTGTTCCCAGTTAAGAACTGCCTATTCTTGGGACTTCCCTGGCTGTCTAGTGGTTAAGACTTTGCCTTCCAATGCAGGGGGTATGTGTTCCATCCCTGGTCAGGGAGCTAGGATCTCATATAAACCTAAGACAGAAGCAATATGGTAACAAATTCAAAAAAGACTTTAAAAATGGTCTATGTCAAGAAAAAAAATCTTCCAAAAAAAAAAAAACAACACCTGCCTATTGAGGCAGTGCTTTCAGAACTCAGTTAAATGCCTCCTTGAGAATCTTTTCCTTGACCCCGCATCTGGAGTCTGACTTAATACCTGGGACTCACTTCATCAGATTGCTTATTCCTGTTCCTCCCAGGTGCATTTACTTGTATTACTCCCCAACTCCCATCCTCCTCAAGGACAGAAATCATGTTTTATTCATCCGGGGAGCCTCAGTACTCAGAATCCGAACCAGCGCATATCAGATGCAGTGTCTCTGTTTGTTGAGCAAACAAGTGTCAACCACAAGTGACTCTGGAGCTGAGACTTGAAAATATGGGGCAGATTTAGTTCAGAGCCATATAAACAATTGATTTAACTGGCTTATCAACACTGTAGACAAATGCATGTTACTGCTTGAAGTGCAGTCTAAATGGTGGTCATCGGCTAGGATGCTTTGGCTAAAATAACAGAAAGCCCAACTCAACTTTGACTGTCTGTACTCACGAAGGCCATGTACCGGGTAGAGTAAATGCAGGCCTGGTCTGACTGGTGTTCCTTTTCTCTGCACTATGCAGTGCTGCCCCCTCATATGTTGGCTTCAAACACAGGTTGGTTCTCTCCACTGGAAATAGCCATTTCCAGCAGCAGCCTCAAGCCTTGTGTCTACATGCTGTATTGGCCAACCCAAGAGAGACTATCTCTTTCCCAGCCATGAATTGAAAGTTTATGGTTTTTTACTCTAACTGAGCCACAGTAGGTCCAATGCCCATTCTACCCCTGTGTCACTGGGGTGGAGGGTGGAGGGTGGGGGGAGGGGGGTCCACTGACTGATTTCACCCAGGCAGATGTCACCAGCAGAGCTGGGACAGGCTTAGTCCCCTACCCCCACCCCAGAGACCCTGCCTGAGACCCAGGGAGAGGAGTGGATGGATGCTGAGGCCACCCCAGTACTTGCTCCTTGAGGAATATTGATTGTTGGGCCTTTTAAGGAGTAAAACCAGGAGAATCATCCATGTCACTTGTCCCTCCAGTCTCAGCTGTGGGACAAACACACCTTTGGTTGACCACCCATAAAGGGAAAGATCAGCAAGGCAATGAGCCCATGACTACTCCTTCCCATGGGATTGGGGAGGCCTGACTACTGTTGAAGGTTGTATCTCGGAGGCAGATAGAATGACCAAGAGGGATTTTGTGAATCTGTCTGGCTTTTTCAAGAGACAGGATGGGGAAAAGGAGATTTGAGTTGGCAATGGGGAGAGCCTGTTTTGTTACAGAATAGTATTGGCTTGGGTCAAGCCTTGTTGCCTGCAGGGTCAACTAAGCTAAGAAGATAAGAAAAAGTAGGTAGTGACTCACCTTAAGAGCAAAAGCAAAATAGCTTCCCATGACAGAAAGCCATTCTTGTGTCTTTCTTGATACTTTCAGGTTGGTTCCTTTTTAGTAGGTTTTTGTCACTAACACATGACTCTGGCTCATGTATTGCTCTCAGCGTTCACAGGCAGTACTGTGTAATGGTTATGCTTATGGTCTCTGGAGCTAGGCTTGGTTCATGGTCCAGCTTGGTTGAACACCGGCAGTGTGAAGCTAGGCTACTTCATTATCTGCTGTAGTTTCTTGAACTGGAAAATGGGCATACAAGTTGTACCTGCCTTATAGGGTTGTTGTGAGGATTAAGGGGCTTCCCAGGTGGCACTAAAGAACACACCTGCCAATGAAGGGGACATAAAAGATGTGTGTTTGATCCCTGGGTCAGGAAGATCCCCTAGAGGAGGGCATGGTAACCCACTCCAGTATTCTTGCCTGGAGAATCCCCATGGACAGAGGAGACTGGCAGCTACAGTTCATGGGGCACAAAGAGTTGGACACAACTGAAGCAACTTAGTACCCACGTGAGGATTAGCACGCATGTGAGGATTAAATGCATTATGCTCATAAAACACATAGAAGATGCACAGTGAATATTAGCTGTTGTTGCTATGGCTACTATTCCATGAAAGAGAGAAGGATATTCTTTTTTCTGTTTCTTTTCCATTCTAACACTTTAGACACTTCAGGGTTGCTGTGAATTTTTTCACATACTGTGATATTGTGATTTATAATAAGAAATATATCATTTGGGGACTTCCTTGGTGGTCCAGTGATTAAGAGACCATGCTCCCAATGCAGGGAGCCTAGAGTTCCATCCCTGGTCAGGGAACTAAATCCCACATACCACAGCTGAAACCTGGCATGGCCAAAAGAAAAAGAAAGAAAGACATTATTTGGTCTTAGTCCCTGCTGCTGGCCTAGAGCTAGCTCCAAAACCCCTTGGGATTTCCTGAGTGATGGGAACATTAAATATTCTTCATGTTAAAGAGGTGACCTGGAAAGCACCTAAGGATGGCGGCTAGTTGCCTGTGGAGCCCAATATGTGATTTCCAACCTCATGCCCACTGCCAGGGAGGGGGGATGAACTAGAGATTGAGTTCCATGGCCAATGGCCAGTGATTTAATCAATCATGCCTGAGCAAAGGAGCCTCCATAAAAACCTAAAAGAAGTGGGTTTGGAGAGTTTCTAGGCTGGTGAACAGGTGGCGATTCTGGGAAAGTGGCTCCCTCAGACAGTATGAAAACTCCCAGCCCTTCCCCTAGTGCCTCATGCATCTCTCCCAGCTGGTTGTTCTCGATTTACGTCTTTTAGTGATGGGCCAGCAATCTAGTAAGTAAAATGCTTCTCTGAGCTTTCTGAGCTGCTCCAGGAAGTTAATTGAACCTAAAGAGGAGGTTGCTGGAACCTCTGATCTCTATCTAGCTCATGGGTCAGAAGCACTGGTGACAACCTGGCCTCGGGACTGGCCTCTGAGGTGGGGGGGCAGTGGGGACGGAGGGCAGTCTGGTAGGACTGAGCTCTTAACCTGTGGAATCTGATGCTTTCTCCAGGTAGTGTCTGAATTGAGTCGAACTGTAGGACACCCAGCTGGTGTCAAGAATTGGTTGTGTGGGGAAAAAACTTACACATTGGTGATCAGAATTGTACTCACTAAAGAGAGAATTGGATTCCTCAAAGGGCGCCTTTCTCCAGTATGATGGGGCTGGACAAGGGCTTTGTAAGGGGTACCTGAGCCCCTCCCCCTTTGCCCTGAGGACACAGAGATCACACTTCGAAAGGTGACCTCTAAGAGCACATTTCGCCAAACACAGGGTTCAGTTCAGTTCAGTCGCTCAGTTGTGTCCGACTCTTGTGACCCCATGAATCATAGCATGCCAGGCCTCCCTGTCCATTACCAACTCCCAGAGTCTACTCAAACGCGTGTGCATCAAGTCGGTGATGCCATCCAGCCATCTCATCCTCTGTTGTCCCCTTCTCCTCCTGCCCCCATTCCCTCCCAGNGGGAGGGGTGAGCTGGTTCCTTTAGTGGGGCGAGGGGGAGGGCGGACCTGGTGGGTTGGGCAGGAGGCGTAGCTTAGGTGGTCCGCCCACCCCCTTGGTGGTGCCTGAGTGCAGCCATCATGCAGTACTCTGCTTTGCTCATGGCACTTCACAAGTGGCAGCTGGTTTGTGGCCCTCTTGTATCTTATTGTTCATCATTTGGCCCAACAGCACATATATACAGTTATTTTTAGTCCCTTATATTTAGTTTCTTGTATTTTGTTGCTGGAGGAGATGTTTGTCCAGGTGCAGACACTATAGCAAAAAGTCCTGGGTCTCAGCCTATCTCACTTATATTCCGTAAGTATCCAAAATCTTAAATATGTATGTTTTCTCTAACTCAGTAATTCTACTTCCAGGAATTTAACATAAGGCTAAATGCATGGTTATATTCAGAATTTTAACCACAATATACAGATTTCACTTTCATTGGGAAACTACATAAAAGAGTGGATAGTTACATATAGGTTGAAAATTCCATATAGCAGAATGCAGTGAAATCTTTTAAAGTTATTCCCTATAAATACCATATTTTTATTGACAGAGATATTTATTTGCAATGTTGTATAAAAAGATTTCAAAATCTATATACTTCTATTTTATATGCACGTAAATTCATATATATTCATATATGTAGGAGGATTTTTATTAAATGGGACTTTTAATTTATATACATTTACAAAATATATATGTGTGCGATTATATTGTTTATAAAATCATGACCCAGATGGCTTAGTCTGAGAGTGTATCTAAGTCAAAAGAATTATATCAGCAAAAGTAAATTTTAAATAGTTATGAAAGAAAGTGAAAACTGTTGGTTGCTCAGTTGTGTCTGACTCTTTGCAACCCCATATACTGTAGCCTGCCAGGCTGCACTGTCCATGGAATTTTCCAGGCAAGAATGCTGGAGTGGGTAGCCATTCCCTTCTCCAGGGGATCTTCCTGACCCAGGGACTGCACTCGAGTCTCCTGCATTGCAGGCAGATTCTTTATCGCGTGAGTCACCAGGAAAGCCCTACTTCTGCTTCTGTACCTGAAGGCTATCCTGTCATGTCCAGTAGTACTTTTTCAATGTCCTTAATTCCTTTCCCAATTGCATGCTACGCAGCTGCTTTTGCATCTCTACCCAAAATCCCACTAAGACAATTGTGCAGCCATCTGCCCTTCTGCCTCCCTGCCCTCGTGTACTTTCTATTCTCCATCACAAAAGCCAGAGCATCTTGTGCCAAGTGGTGGGCTCTGCTTGGGAGAAGAGGAGGGCAGAAACTGAGATGGGCCAACCCAGGATTCTTTGTAGCTAACTGGAGTAGGGTGATGGGTGGGGTGGGTGAGCAACTGGGAAGGTGTTGGTAATACGCCAGCATTCATAATCTTCATTCTATTTCATATGCATAGGAAACAGCTGGAAGGACATACACGAAGGTCACAATGTTAACATTTTGTTATTTCTGGTGATAGGATTAGAGTGGATTTTAATTTCCTTCCTTTTGCTTATCTGCGTTTTCTAATTTTCTACCATGAACAGACATTCCCTGATTACATTCTTAGAATTTGTATTGAAGTATATCTTGATTGATTTATAAAAATCGTTTGAGAAAAAAAAGTTCCCCAGTACTTCTCAGAATTATAAGGTTGGAAAAGTAAGTATGGTAAACCCTAAGTTAAGGAGGTTTAAAAATATATTCTCTGTCCCAGATACGCCACTGACACTTGTACCCAAGCCAACCATCAGCCAACACTGAGATCTGTGTGCCTGTCACCCTTTCTGTCAAATAAAAGCAAAAGGTATTTTCAAAAATGGGAGAAGGACTTGGAGCAGGTTAAACCAGTTGACACATATGTCTTACCTGGAAAATGGGGACAAGCACATGGTCCTCGGGGATTGGTGAGGGACCACAAATGGAAAAGCCTAGCACAGGACTGGCACATCTCAGGTCCTCGAGGAGCTTTGAGCACCTGCTCTGTTCAGTTCTTTTGCTTAAGAGGCAATTACTGATTTCAGCTTTGGGCTAAAGTTCTGAATTGGGGGCTGTGGATATAGCAGTAGGACACTGACCCAGCCCTAATGGAGCCCTCAGTTTGGGGGAGGAGACAGACAGTATGAAAGTGTGTGCTTATGTGCCAGGCAGTCTTCTAAACACTTGATATTTGCATATTGATGCTCTACGTCCTTTAAGAAGTCAATGAGGTGTGTGCACATGTTAAGTCGCTTCAGTCATGTCTGACTCTGTGTGACCCTATGGACTGTAACCCACAAGGCTCCTCTGTCCACGGGATTCTCCAGGCAAGAGTACTAAAGTAGGCTGCCGTGCCCTCCTCCAGGGGATCTTCCCCACCCAGGCATTGAATCTGCATCTCCTGTGTCTCCTGCACTGGCAGGCGGGTTCTTTACCACTAGCGCCACCTGGGAAACCCAATCTGATGAGTAGATTATCTCAAGTATTACTTTTGGAGTCTGTCTTCCTGGTCACAGATGCCTGTCCCTCCGTAAGAGCCCACATCTGTGATAACGGTATTGGGTCTGTTTGTATATGTGGTGGGTGAGAGCTTGGGTGCTGGAATCAGACTTTCTGGGTTCAAAATGCAGCTCCACCAATTATGGGCAAGATATTTGATCTGTCAATGCCTCAATGTTTTCAACTGTAAAATAAGAATAGCTATAGTTGTTGCCCCATAGATTATTGTAAGATGTACATAAAGCACTTAGAACAGTGTCTGGCACACAAGCCGGCAGTAAACATCTGCTGTTATTATTACTCTTGTTGTGTCACTTGTCTCCTTCTGTAGACTGGGAGCTCCTTGAGGACTACACCACTATCTTATTAATCATATGTGCGACTCCCAACCCAAGGCTGATCATGGGGTTGAAATCAACGATTATCTGTTAAGTAAAAGAAAACAGTTATCACTACTCATATATTTTGAGGTAGGGAGGGAGGTGGTACAGAGGGAGGAGGGATTGCCCTTATGAGTGGACATCAGATTCTCCCAAGAACCATGATTGTAGGAGGAATGTGGATTCTATTAGAGCAGACAGAGTCCAAGAAATCAACCTAAATCAGAGTCAATGTAAGAACCAGAAGGGACATCCCAGACCATGGTTAGTGCTCCCATTTTTCAGGTGAGGAGCCTGAGGCGTAGGGAGTTCGTGTACCTTATCTGTGGTCCTGCAGTGTTGGAGGAAATTTGTTGGGGAACATGGCCCTTTATCTTAACCTCAATTTCTATTAATACTCCTTGGTTAACTAAACAGATGTTTTTACTTTGGTTCAGTTTCACAAAGCTTTATTGAATGCCAAATGCCTTGTTCTCAGCTCATGAGAGATGAGTAAAATGGGCTCAGAGAGCATTCAGACTTGCTTGAGATTAAATAAGCAAATCAAATGGGAAAATGGGAAATCCCAGGAAATAATGAGCGCTCGCCTTGTTCCCATTCTATAGACGTCAGGAGACTAAACACCCAAGTGAGAACAGTGGGAATACAGGACTTCTTTAGCGCAAACCTGTTGAGGTCATACTTGGGTTATGACTCTGGTCCCTCCAGTTAAAGGGACCCCCCTGCACAAGATGCAAACTCGAGTGGGATGAGCAGAAGTTGATTTCCATTGGGGTGTTATGGGTAGATGCCATGGGATTTTACAGAATGTATCTCCACCTCCCTGGCACAGATAATGTCTTCCCCAAGCCTTGCTCAGAGAACCCCCTCCCCAATTCAGTACAGCCCCACCCCAGAGATCCTAGGAAAATGGGAGAGTAGGAAGTTGTTGCTAAGAAGTTTGTTTTGGCTCTGCTGAAGGCACAGCTATAAATTCACATAATAAGAGACCCACCAGTATGACTGGAAATGCACAGCACAGCTGACGGGAGGGGAGATTCATAGCCTGCCTCAGCGCCATTCATCTTCCACCTGGGAGCAGTGTAGCCCTGCTGCTGCTGCTGCTGCTGGTAATCCATTATTTATCAGGGAGACTGGAGATGTCAGGGGGAAGGGCAGTGTGTGGGTGGCAACCAGTACTGACAGGGAGCTGTGAGAGGCAGTGGAGTGCAGCACAGTGTGCCTGGGACTGGAGCTGGGAGAGCAAGACTGTGTCTCTGCCCGCTCTGGTGGACACTGGGTCAGTCACTTAACTGCTACGGCCTCCAGCTCCTCAGCCTTAAAATAGGGCTTGAGTGAAACAGTCTCAGGTCCTTCAGGTTCTGGAGTTCCATTCAGAAGGTTCTAAGCGTTGTATGAAAATATCATTCAGAAGTTGCTTTCAGACTTCCTTCAGTCTGTGTAACAGGCTCTCGGTATATACAAAAAGTGAAATGTTAATGACCAAAAAAAAGAGGTTGTTTTCATTACCCTAGAAGGTATCCCTGGGGTCTTCAGGGAGCACATTTCCCCGAGGGTGATCTCCAACCTTTCCCTAAAGAACGCCCAGGCAAAAGAGCCCCAGTGCATCTCCAGCCTAGGATCTGGGGGGAAATACCCAGGCATGAAATGCCTTTGAGTTCTTGTTTGTTATCACGGAGGTAATTTTGCACTCTACGCCATAAATCTATCCTTGCTTGTGTTGATATAAAAATAGTATTCTGAATTATTCACTGTTTGTGAATGTGTTGATAAATCTAGACTTGCAAGTTGGCAGAGAATCTTCTCTTTTGATCTTGAACTATACAAGCCCAAATTTTGTGTGATAAGGTTACAGGAGATGTCTAATTTCTTTTTCATGCTTTCTGTATTTTTTTCTTCTCTAATGTGTGTGTATTAATACTAAAGAAAAGTAAATAGATTTTTAAAACATGAAAAATAATGTAGCTCTGACCTTCCACATCTAGGTTTTAAGGAGGGAAGGGCTCCCCTTAATGGGTGGGTCCCCTGATGACATTTTCTTAATCTGCACATTCTTCCGTGTGTGAGTGCTCTGTGCCTGTGTGCTCATCGCTCGGTCGTGTCCGACTCTCTGCGACTCCATTGACTATAGCCTGCCAAGCTCCTCTGTCCATGGGATTCTCCAGGCAAGAATACTGGAGGGGGGTTGCCATGCCCTCCTCCAGGATCTTCAAGACCCAGGGATATAGAACCCACGTCTCAGGCCTCATGCGTTGGTAGGTGGGTTCTTTCCGACCCGGAAGTGCCACCGGGAAGCCCACCTGAGTGCTCTGTTTGTGACAAATAACATGTGGTTGAATGAATAAAAGAATAATGACAATTATGATGATGATAAAAGCTACCATTATTGTGTTTTTACCATGTGCTACTGTTCTAAATTCTTTACCTCAGTCATCTTATTCAATCCTTATAAAACCCTTTGAGGCAGGTCTTATTATCCTCATTTTACAGACAAGGAAACCAAAACACCAAAAAGTTAAGCAACTGTTCCAGCTGGAACAGCTTTCCTGTGCTGTCTTTTCTCTTCTTGGCTGGCCTTTTAGACCTAGTCATTGTGGCAGCATTTGCCCTGAGTGCAGCGACTTGGTGGTATTATCTTAGCAGTTCCTCATCTCTTGGTTTTGCCCTGAGGCTTCTCTGCCCTATTCCACTTGCTTTATCTGTATTTTCTAATTTTCCTAAGGTGACAGTTGTGTCATGGATGAAGAGCAGGGTGGCAAACTAATCTATGCTAGTTTATTCACACAGAACTCTCAGGTTCTTTTAGCAGATAGTAGTAGCCATGGGCATAGTTGAAGTGGATGTGGATTAACTAGTCTCCACAGTCGCACCATCATCTTAGTACAAAAGCAAATCTCAGAGCAAAACCTGCCACACATGCAGACTTATGAAATAAGCATTCATAGGCTGGCAAACATAAGACAGGGCAGGCAGCCTGCTCTGGAAGCTGATCAAGTCCCAACCCTCTGCCCATTTGGGTACTGCAACTGCTTCCTGAGTGGAAGGTTGACTGGAAGAAGGCAGGCAAACATTCCCGAGTGGTGGGTCTCAAGCTTGAGCAACCATCCGAATCTCCTGGAGGGCTTGTTAAGGCACTGACTGCTGGGCCCTGACCCTAGAGCTTCTAAGGGCTCCACACTTTGAGATCTGATTTTGTTACTCTCTCTGATAAATGGCATCAGACAACCAGCAATTCACTCAACCCCTGGGCACAGGACCATTTAGAGAGTTAGTCTATGGGCTAGAACACCAACCCTTGGGTGTGGACTACAAGGTGTTCTGGATTCCTTTACCTAAAAGGCGTAAGGGTAAAGAATGTCAACAAAAGGTTTTAGAGCAGCGATCCTCACCTTTTTTTGGCACCAGGGACAGATTTTGTGGAAGACAGTTTTTCCATGGACTGGGCTGGGGTTGGGGGGGTGGTTTCAGGAGGATGATTCAAGCACATTACATTTATTGTGCACTTTATTTCTATTATGATTACATCAGCTCCACCTCAGATCGTCAGGCGTTAGATCCTGGAGGTGGGGGCCCCTGATTTAAAGGATACTGTTCATGTCATCAGTGAGAAGCCATTTCTCATCCTCATTATGCTAATTAGCAAAGCCTGGTACATTCCTTTGGAGAAGGCGATGGCACCCCACTCCAGTACTCTTGCCTGGAAAATCCCATGGAGGGAGGAGCCTGGTAGGCTGCAGTCCGTGGGGTCGCTGAGAGTTGGACACGACTCAGTGACTTCCCTTTCACTTTTCACTTTCATGTATTGGAGAAGGAAATGGCAACCCACTCCAGTGTTCTTGCCTGGAGAATCCCAGGGACGGCGGAGCCTGGTGGGCTGCCGTCTATGGGGTCGCACAGAGTCGGACAGGACTGAAGAGACTTAGCAGCAGCAGCAGCAACAGTGCATTCCTTACGCTCCAATAACTGAGGTTCATTTCACATAGATAGTTGGAGCATGGCCTCACTGATACAATTCTAGCTGAACAGCCCTGTAGTATGAATTCCTGGAGAGGGCACCTAGGGTACAACATAAATTAGCACAAATGCCTAATATCACTTGTCCAAATGGAACATTTTAGAGTAAGTTACAGACAACATTAATAGAAGGAAAGCTCATTAACAAATCGCTGGGTGTTTGTTTGGTCCCACAGACAGAGCCTGAGATCATAGAGGAAACCAACATCGACAGAGTGAATGAGCCCCGGGGCTACGGCCGGTCGAGGCAGGTGAAAGGCCACTCCGAGACCTCCACGCTGAGCTCGCAGCCCTCCATTGATGAGGTCCGGCAGCAGATGCACATGCTGCTGGAGGAGGCCTTCAGCCTGGCGTCAGCGGGCCACGCGGGCCAGGGCCGGCACCCGGAGGCCTACGGCTCCGCCCAGCACCTGCCCTACTCTGAGGTGGTGACCAGCGCTCCAGGAACCATGACACGGCCCAGGGCTGGGGTGCAGTGGGTGCCGACCTACCGCCCAGAAATGTACCAATACAGTCTGCCCCGGCCGGTAAGTCAGACATCCCTCCGGTCATCTGCCGGTCATCATCAGATCTGCCTGTCCTGGGGTGTGCCCACAGGGGTCTCAGGGTGGGGACTTTTTTAATGAGCCACCTTGGGATTTGGAGACGACCATTGCTGTGCTCTCATCTAGTCCTCCATCCCTGATCCAAGCCTAAGGCTTTCAGTCCTATGGGCACAGGCGCACAGGAAGCCCTGATGTCCAGCTGAAATACGTTTATGAATGAATTTCCTTTTCTATCCCTCCTGTGAAGGCCAGACCTCATTCTTTGTGTACTGGTGGTTTTCTACAACCCCAAGGGCAAGGACCTCATTTAAATGTCAAAATATAGGGCAAAGCCCCATGTCAGGGGGTCATGGAGCACGCGGTTTTAAGCAGAGGCTCTGGAGGCAGGTGGTTTGATTTTGAATTCCAGCTCTAGCATTCAGCAGCTTTGTGACTTGTGCTGGAGTCCAGCCCCAGTGGATCCAGGATGATTCGAAGGGGAGACGGATAGGCAAGGAAAAACTTATTTATTTAGAAATATAAAAGAAATTAAGAAGAAATAGTATAGTAGGAAAATTTAGTGGAGAAAAGAGGCTGAATAACTTGATTTACGGGGAAAGCCAATAAAACTTCAGGACAAGAAGTTTGCACCATCTACGTTAGGCCACCGGCACCCGTTTGAATATCAGAGGGTGCCCTGCCTTGGGCTCCCTCTCTCACGGAACTTAAAAGCCAGTGCAAGTAAGTAGACATGGTGAGCCTCCTCGCTCCAAATGGGAATTCAGCCAGAAAATAGAGTAAGACACAGGGGAAACCAGTCCAATGACTGGCCCATCCTCTATTGTCCAGAAAGGCCTTTTATACCTTTTTTTGTACATAGAGATCAATGGATAATATAAAATTATGCAGCATCAGCAGCCCTGACTCTTATTGAGACCAGGTTTTCTCTCTGTATACACAAGTCTTAGGTGATTTACATCATCTTCTGGCCAGAGGGCCAATTAACATTTTACGGTCCTTTTCTGATAAGGGTTTGTCAACCAGAAGACTTATTTGCCCTAACAGTGTTGTTCTTCCCAAAGTCTGGTGCCACTCTCAGAAACCACTAAATAAAGTTACATTTTTACATAGCAAGGACACAACAATTCATAACAATGAAAGAAGTACAATGATTTATAACAAAGAGAAAAGTAATTAACTCAAAAGTCTAGTGTTGCTAACATCAAAACTACTATATTCCTTTTCCTATATCCCAATTACATTGATTAGTATCCTTCAGGTGCCTAAAAGATAAAGAATATGGAGGCCTGGCAGCAGTCATTGAGTCAACAGTGAAACCCGTCACCAATATAATTTTTAGCTCTTTAGAAAAGGCTCTGTATCTTTAAGATGCTTTAAGCTTTGTGGCTTTCATGGTTGGGGGGCTGTAAGCAATTCACAAGTTGTAAAAAGTGCAGGGGAACCTGTCTGGAAAGTTAGAGAGCCATCAGAGGGGTTTGAGCTGAAACCCCTTTCATATGCAGGGTTTCATATGAACTTCCTTTCATATGCAGGAGACTGAAGCCCTGAATTAACTTTTTTCCAGAGAATGTCAGAAGAGTGTAAAGCACAGTACAATAAAATCAGGCAGACTCTGGTTTTTGGCGGTAGATGTTCAGGAAAACTCAGGGGGAACCCCTGAAGCCAGATTACGCCTTTGTGTTTTGTCAGGCTTCCTTCCTCATGACCTTTTCCATGGGCCCTCACACTGGCTCCTGGCAGACTTGGGGATGTTACTTAGATTTTCTACAGGTGAAATAAACAGATAAGAAAAATAACCAACTTCCTAAGGTGGTTGTAAAGATTAACATGAGGTACTAGACGGATGCCAGGCACCCAGTAAATGCCATAAAGGTTTGTTATGATCATCTCACTAACTAGTAACTATGCTTCAGTATTTGAGAAAGTACCCAATGACTAAAAACTTCCATGATTTAAGCAACCATTTTAATTAGTTTGCATTTAATTAGTTCATCACCATAGCATCTACAGATAATCTTTTTAAAGGGACATAGTTCTATAAGCCACAGACCATAATAGACAATGCTTTGTGTGATATATAGATTCTACCCTTGTAATATTTCATGCCCTATCTCCAAGTTAGTCATTAACAGAGCATTATAAATTATCGTTGTGATATGTAATTATCTAATAAAAGCTAGAGAAGGCACATTGCTGACAAATGTCCATATAGTCAAAGCTATGGTTTTTCCAGTAGCAGTCATGTGTGGATGTGAGTTGGACCATAAACAGGGCTGAGGACCAAAGAATTGGTGCTTTCAAATTGTGGTGTTGGAGAAGACTCTTGAGAGTCCTTTGGATTGCAAGGAGTTCAAACCAGTCAATCCTAAAGGAAATCAATCCTGATTGTTCATTTGAAGGACTGTTGCTGAAGCTGAAGCTCCAGTATTTTGGTCACCTGATGTGAAGAGCCAGCTCATTGGAAAAGACCCTGATATTGGGAAAGATTAAAGGCAGGAAGAGAAGGGGGCGACAGAGGATAAGATGGTTGGATGGCATCACCGACTCGATGGACAGGAATCTGAGCAAATTCCAGGAACTAGTGAAGGACAGGGAAGCCTGGCATGCTATAGTTCATGGAGTTGCAAAGAGCTGGATTCAACTTCTCGAGTGAACAACAATAATAACTAACATTTATTGAGTGCTTCACTGTTACTAAGTAGTGATCTAAGTGTATATGTATGGCTACTCATTTACTTAGTTCTTACTATATGCCTCTGAGACAGTTACTGGTTTTATCCCTACTTTACAGATGTTGAAACTGAGGTTTCACAACTTGTGCAAGTCACACAGCCAGGAAGGGGTGGAGCCAGGACCCAAAGTCAGGCCATCTGGTGACAAAGCCCATGTTCTTAACCTGCCTTCTGCTATTATATTGTCTCTCCATCGTATTATTTCTTTCATTTTCCAGTAGACTATTCGGGATACCTGTGAGCTTGTGGAGCCTTTTGATAACTTCAGCCACCAGCCTCCAACAGCACCACCACAGTGGCACTTAATAAATTGCAGTTTTGCTACGTAACTACCTAATCTGCACACTGTTGTGAACTTCCTTATTGTTCTTTGTTCCAGATTCCCTCCTTCACCAGGTCCCTGAGATGTCTTCTCTTAACACTGTTCCTAATCCCCTCAGTCTTTCTCTTTGAATGTCAGTCTCTGGCCCAGCCTTTCCCTGTTGATAAAACTCTTATCAGGAGAGACCAAAGTTGATTTCAAACTGAGCCTTTGGAGCAGGGACACGTGTATTTGGATGAGGTCATCATCACTGTGAGAGTTTGTCTTTAGGTTGGCAGGTGCAGAATTTCTGTTTTTTCCATTCACTCCAGGGTGATCAGATCATGCTGCTTAAACCACTGAAACTGCTTTATTATTAATATTAACTTACAAACTTGCAGTGAGAAGCTGAATGACCAGGTGGGCCAGAATATTTGTTTGCTGGTCAACATGGTCTTTTATTGGCTTCCCTTGTAGCTCAGCTGGTAAAGAATCCACCTCAATGCGGGAGACCTGGGTTTGATACCTGGGTTGAGAAGATCCCCTGGAGAAAGGAAAGGCTACCCACTCTAGTATTCTGGCCTGGAGAATTCCATGGATTGTATAGTCCATGGGGTTGCAAAAAGTCGGACACAACTGAGCGACTTTCACTTTGGGCTTTCCTGGTGGCTCAGATGGTAAAGAGTCTGTCAGCAGTAGGGGAGACCTGGGTTCACTCCCTGAGTTGGGAAGATCCCCTGGAGAAGGAAATGGCAACCCACTCCAGTATTCTTGCCTGGAAAATCCCACAGACGGAGGAGTCTGGCAGGCTACAGTCTATGGGGTTGCAGAGTCGGACACGACTGAGCAACTTCACTTTATGGTCTTTCATTAAGTAAAAGCCAATGTAGGGAAAGTACAACATTATAAGAAGGAAAACTGGTTGATATTAGAGTCATTTTTCGCAGCCTGTGATATGCAAACCCAGAGAGCAAAGTCAGTAAAGGAAATAGGGTGAATGTGGGGCATCTATTTTGCATTCATTTTTCTGAGATATAGGTGGAATACAGGGCAAAATTCTAAATGTTTTAAAGGATTTTATTTTACTATTTACTATTTATTTCGTTGTGCTGTCTTCGTTGCAACATTCAGGATCTAGCTCCCCAACCAAACATCGAAACTGGGCCCCCTGCTTTGGGAGTGTGAACCCTTAGCCACTGGACCACCAGGGAAGTCCCCTTAATACAATGTTTAAGTTAAATAGAAGACTAAAGTCAATGCCCAGATCTCAGGAACAGGAGTTTGCCTCTGCCATCCAGGAACTTTGCTGGATCTGTTCAAGAAGCACTGACTTCCAGAAGAGTGCCGGCAACTCTGGGGCTGCGTACCCTTTTTTTCAGAAAGAGTTAGAAAAATGCTCACTGAGCCTTGCAAATCGGGTACTTTAAAATACTTTCCCATGACAGTGGTAGTACAGTTTCCACAATTACAGTTTTCTTAACTAATTGCCCATTAAATTGATACTCTTCTTTATGGGAAAAGAAGGGATTTTCTCATTGAGATGTTGAAAACACTCTAATCTTACCACATAAAGTGGCTGTCCTTTGGGGGAGGGCTACCTGTATCCATTCTTACACTGATCCACACTGACTTCAGTTTCATTGACTCATCCTTTCTGATTCCAGACATTGACCATATCCCCAAATTCTCCCTCTACCCAGAGTGGAATGGCACTCACCAACTGTATGACCTTACCCAGTGACTGTAACTCTGAGCCTCCTGTCTCCTTAGCCATAGAATGGTGATGAGAAGAGAGCTGCAGTGGGGAAAGGATGATAATTCATGTAAAGTGCTCAGCACAGTCCTGGCACTTAGCACCCAACAGGTGTTAGTGGATTTTAATCAGAGTGCTTCGTATGGAGCCTGGTACATGGAATTACTGGATAAATGTAGCCATTATTATAAAAATATTCTCTTTTTCCCACTAGGTTCCACTGCTTATCTCCCTTTTCCTGGCACTTCTGAGATGACATCTTTTTCTTCTACTCTGTTACACTCTTTTTAAGAGCATGCTCTGGGTGCTTAGGGAACCTCACTTCTGTTTAAAGATGTTCCTCAGGAATGACTGGGCCCCTCTAGCTGGAGGCCAGATTCTGGGGATCTGTGAACAGATCTGGATTTCAGAGAAAAACTTAAACAACTTGGATGAGTCTTCCAATGACAGGCCAGAAGATGCCACAACCCACATCCATATGCCTCAATTTAACAAAACCATCTAAAAATGTCATTGTGGGAATATGAAAGCTTAGATGGTTCTGTTTGCTACAATTCCGGATTGGCAGTTGTGCCAAGAAAGGCAGAAACATTAGTATTATATATTTTGAAAAAATGAAGCCACCAAAGAGTGGAAGTGGATTGAGAAATAACACAGCAGAGAGACAATCCATCAAACTGAATATCAAAGGCAGTTTTTTCATTGTTAAGGTTTCCTTTTGCCAACAACGCATGAGGTCCTTATTTTAATGAAAAGAGAAATGGCTAACAATACACAATAGCAATGATAATTCTTAACCCAAGTTCTTGCCAAGCCCTCTTGTGCTATGATAATGTGGAAATCAATGGACAAGGTGGCAATTTAGAATGATAACTATGATTACTTTTCAGCTTCCAAAAAGGAAGCACTCCAAGCTCTGCTGAAGGATAATTGGAAGTTGCTGGTTCTAAATGCATTCGGCCAGGCTGATGGCATTTATAGCATGGACAAGGTTATTACTGGCAGCTGGGGATTCCTGCACCTCAGTTCAGGAAACTGTTGATCATATTTTACCCCTTGAATCTGTGAAGAAATTGGACTTGACACCTAATGACCAATCCAATTTTGCTAGCAGCCATAATCGGTCTCTGCCAAGTGGAATAAAAACATCCTATAGCCTTCCTGTGGGTGTCAGAGTAGGGGATGTTGAGAAAGGTATGTGTGCATGCTCAGTTGTGTCCAGCTCTTTGTGACCCTATGGACTGTAGCCCACCAGACTCCTCTGTCCATGGAATTTTCCAGGCAAGAATACTGGAGTTTCTATTTCCTTCTCCAGGGATCTTCCCGACCCGGGAATCGAACCCTCATCTGTGTCACCTACATCTGCAGGCAGATTGTTTACTACTAAGCTACCCAGGAAGCCCTCCAAGAAAGGCAGCAGGGTGAAAACATCTTCCCCGCTAGAGGCCTTCCAAATGTAACTAACAGTGATAATAACAACAGCTGCTATCTATGGAGCTCCTACGAAATAGGTTATTAGGCTAAGTGTTCTTGTCTCTTCCAAGGCTCCCCAGGTGTTCCTAGTGGTAAAGAATCCGCCTGCAGTGCAGGAGACACAGGAGATGCAGGTTCCGTCTCTGGGTTTGGAAGATCCTCTGGAGGAGGGCATGCCAACCATTCTAGAATCCTGGCCTGGAGAATCCCAGGAACAGGAGTCTGGTGGGCTACAGTCTATGGGGTCACACAGAGTCAGACACAGCTTAGCACACACGCACATTGTCTCTTCTGATCTAACAACCACCCCATGAAGTCAGCATTACTATCCCCCACGTACTCCATGGGAAACTGAGACCTGGAGAAGAAACTTGCCCAAGGTGACACAGGACAGAACTGGGGTTGGAACCCAGGGCTCTCTAACTTCAAAGCCCATGTTCTTTCCACCCTCTGGCCAGGTAAGCCAGGAGGTTGTCCCAGGCTCTGATGAGAACGCAAATCTAAACTTCAGAGTGTGCTTTTCCTATAAGGAAGCCTCCCAGTTGGATGGGGTTTTGTTCATCCCTATCATACCCTTGTAAGAGAGACATCTCTACTAAGATAGAACTGAGAAGATTATAGCCTATTTTCCACCTCTCCCCTCAAAAATAAAACAAAAGACTCCATCTTAAACTTTCTTAAGGATGAGATAACCGGGCATATGAGGCAGGAATTTACATCCACAGCACTTGGGTTCAAAAATATTAAATATTTCTTGTGTTTCTCCAAATCTAATTTGAATCTGTTCTGAGCTCCCATCCAGCTAGGTTTGGTGGGGTAGGAAGTGGGGGGGGGGTAGTTCAATGTTAATTCTTGCATAAAAGTCATTGACAGTTTGGTGAAGTTGGAACAACAGGAGAAGTCTACCCTAGGCAGTGCTGAATGGTGTTTAAGGATGGAGGGAACCCAACAAACCAAGAAGGTATCTGGAGACTGAAAAATGAGGCAGTTCCATGTAATCAGTGGATCAGTATTATAAGGTAACTTACGTACAGGGTAGGATGGGGCAGGGGGCGATCCAGAAGCATTAGCGGCTGCACTCAACACTGCAGAGGGGCTGCTGGAACAGTTTTATAGTTAGCCCAGGGTTTGGGGGACAGAGAGTCAGGGAGTGCATTCCTAGGTCAAGATTTATGATGGGTAATTAGTCTTATGGGTGCAGGGACTACATCATGAAAGCCTTTATCACTGGAGAGTAGCAGAGCATAGAGGCCGCCTGGAACCTAATGATCATTAGATCATATCTATTAACTACAAAGCCCTTGATAGCACAGCAGTGATTTACTATGCAGTACAGTCTCAGGTAGGGTCAGTGGAAGGACAGGAGGAACTGAACGGGCCCAAGATGGAGTCAGTTATGCTAGCTGCCAACAATGGGGTGCCGCAACTCCCAGAGTCTGTGAAGGTAGGTTGCTCTATATTACCTGGGACAGCCTCGGTTGGAGATCTTTGCCTGTGGGCTGCCCCAAGGAATCCCCCTTGAAAACCAACAGCGTGTTCAGTGTCTGGCAAGTGCGTATCCCTTCCGGCTTAGAGAGATCATTCAAGTTAGTAAAAACCACATTTTGTTCAGGAATGCTGCGTGGAAAGGGAGAGAGGGCGGGAGGAGAGGAACATGCAGCTCAGCTCACAGACTCAGGTGTGCAAGACAGGCAACTGTCTCTCTGTAACGGCGTTCCAGTGCCAGGAGCTCAGGCTCAGTCTAGGGCCTCCCTCCCCAGCTCTGATTCCGCTTATTTGGTGTGTGTGTGTAGGGATAGGGGTGGGTGCCCACATGGCGCAAAGCATGGTCAGAAGGTGAAGAAAGCTTCAGTACTTGATCTCACTTTATTCTCATCTAACTGCTCTGGGCGGCACCTCTGAGACGCGCTCCTTTCCATCTAGTCTGCAGGTGTTGGTCTGGGTAGAGCTCAGCTGTTTCCTGGCCCTCCTTCTTGCAAGCTCTCTCTGGACTTCTCTTTCCCTTCCTCCCATGCTTGAGCCTTCTCTCTCCCTCCTGCCTCCCCTCTCTCTCTCCCTGTCTTACACACACAAACACGCCTTTGCCCTTCTCTGCTCTCCAGCATCATCCTTACACACACATGCCGTTGCCCCTCTCCCCTCTCTAGCATCGTCCTTACACACACACACACACACACACACACACACACACACACACGCCCTTGCCCCTCTCCACTCTCTAGCATCGTCCTTGCACACACACACACACACACACACGCCGTTGCCCCTCTCCCCTCTCTAGCATCGTCCTTGCACACATACACCCTTGCCCCCCTCCCCTCTCTATCACCATCCTTACACACACACACACCCTTGCCCCCTCCCCTCTCTATCACTGTCCTTACACACACANCGTCCTTGCACACACACACACACACACACACGCCGTTGCCCCTCTCCCCTCTCTAGCATCGTCCTTGCACACATACACCCTTGCCCCCCTCCCCTCTCTATCACCATCCTTACACACACACACACCCTTGCCCCCTCCCCTCTCTATCACTGTCCTTACACACACACACACTCTTGCCCCTCTCCGCTCTCTAGCATCTTCCTTACACACACACACCGTTGCCCCTCTCCCCTCTCTAGCATCGTCCTTGCACACACACACACACACACACACACGCCGTTGCCCCTCTCCCCTCTCTAGCATCGTCCTTGCACACACACACCCTTGCCCCCCTCCCCTCTCTATCACCATCCTTACACACACACACACCCTTGCCCCCTCCCCTCTCTATCACTGTCCTTACACACACACACAC
>SJYA01002280.1:2662769-2695405 GCA_006410615.1 Neotragus moschatus | reverse complement strand
ACACACACACACACACACACACATGCCCTTGCCCCTCTCCGCTCTCTAGCATCATCCATACACACACACACCCTTGCCCCCTCCCCTCTACACCGTCCTTACACACACACACACCCTTGCCCCTTTCCGCTCTCTAGCATCTTCCTTACACACACACACACACACACACACGCACGCCGTTGCCCCTCTCCCCTCTCTATCACCATCCTTACACACACACGCCCTTGCCCCTCTCCCCTATCACCATCCTTACATACACACACACCCTTGCCCCTCTCCCCTCTCTATCACCGTCCTTACACACACACACCCCCTTGCCCCTCTCCCCTCTCTATCACCGTCCTTACACACACACACGCCCTTGCCCCTCTCCGCTCTCTAGCATCTTCCTTCTATTTATTCTCTCCTCTCCATCCCTTGTTCTCCCAGACTGAGATGGGACACAGAGCCCCTTCTCCAGACTCATTAGCATCTAAGCTCTGCTCTTCTTTACTTAAGGGTCTTTGCCTAATACAGGGGCAGAGTGGTCTAAACCAGGGATTGCCAACCTCCAGGATCTAATGCCTGATGATCTGAGGGGGTGCTGATGTAATAATAATAAAGTACACAATAAATGTAATATGCTTCAGTCATCCTGAAATCACCCCCCTCTCCAGTTCCACGTAAGCATTGTATCCCATGAAGCAGGCCCAAGGTGTCAAAAAGCTTAGGGACCACTGGTCTAAAGGTACCTCACTTCTTTCAAAGCTCGTTTTGGCATCGGCTTTGAGTGCTTTAAGAGCTTAGGTTTTTGATATTCAAAATCCTAAACTCTTGCATTTTAATAACTTTAGCTTTTGAAATGACAGGAGGAGTTGGCTCTTGGGCCATCTTTAGTGAAGTGGACTTCCTTCCCTGGGGCAGGAAGGCAAGATGTTCTTGGGGCAGAGGAAGGGCCCTGGATTCAAGAAACGGTGGTGGCAAGGTCTTGGTTACTACAATTACTGTATCAAAATATTATCTTGTCTCAGAAGGAAGAGCGTATTATTTATTGAGTACCCACTATGTGCCAGATATCACATCAACATATAAAATGAGTCTTTTAAACAGCCTTTGAAATGAGGGTATGATCCTGTTACTTTCATTACCTAATGAAAAAACAGGTACAGAGAGGTAAGTTACTTGAAGTCAAGCACCTGGTCAAGGTCAAGCCAGGTTTCAACTCCAGTTTTGTCTGACTCCAAACCCATATGATCTGTACCACACCACGCTTGGCTCAGAATTTTGAGACAGTGCCCTTAATGTAATTTTGGGCAAGTCAGTTCACTTCTCTGGGTTTCCTTTTCCCTCTGTGTTAAGGTAAGGAGTGAGGTTTTGGTGTCTCCTGTTCTTTCCAGCTCGAACCTTCTATGAATCTCAGGGCCTTGAGAGCCCCAGTGATGCTCTCAGGAACTCCTGGTAAGCTGAGAGATCAAGATAAACACTGGGTTTTCACCATGGGGTCTGTCTTCAGTTACCTCGCCCTCTGTTTTCAACTAAATAAGAACTATCCTCTGGAAGATTCGACTTCGTGCAGTAGGATGTAAAGTTATTTATAGCTGCATGGGGCCTTAGGTAGACACAGGTTGTGCTGAGCAGTATTTGCAGTGTGGTGGAAGGGGCGCTATTCAGGGAAGCCAGCATTGTCAGCAGGAATGGAAAAACTGGCGTATCCGCTCTGGCCTGGGGCTGACTGTCTAGCCCTGGACAGTGGCCTCCAACTAGAGTAGGTGGCTTTGGCCTGTGAGTCCTCGCTCTCCCACGAGTGCAAAGCCTGAGACCCTGATCTGTTCCTCCAACTGCAGGCTGTGCCCTTTGACCTGTCACCCCTCTAGTGCTACCCCCGCCAAGGTTGATCTTGACCAGAAGCCCCCTCTGGATGGGTACACGTGCATAGGAGCAGCCAGCACACAGGGCGTCTCCCCTGGGCTAGTTCTCCACTGGGTTTGCTAGAAAGAATGGCCCTGATGCACCCCCTCACCCCCTGCCCAGGGACATCGGGACTGGGAACCTTGAGCAGACCGTGGTCACTGTCCCCTCTACTTTTACAACCAAACTTTGAGCTCAAAGAGTGGCCTCTTCTTGTTATATCCAGGCTTCTTCCACTCGGGAGACCTAAGAGCTATTTATAAAGCCTGCCTTCAGTTCTGAGTGTCTGATCTCCTTTCTAGCCAGAGGACAGGGATCCCCAAAGATGGTGTCCTTGGGTGCCAGACTGGGCCCCTCATGGCCACTGTCACGGAACTAGAAACCTGGAACAAGGTAACAGTTTTGAACAATAGCTTCCAGTGAGATCTGAATCACAAGGCAGCTGGCAGGGAGTCAAGTTCCAATCACATGGAAAGGGAGCCAGAATGCAAATCCAAGAGGACTTGGACCCATGGGGGAACTGCACAGGGGAAGGGAGGAAGACACTGCTGGTGGGAATTCCTTAGCCCAGGGCAAAGGTGGCCTTTCTGCTTTTCCTGTGACCCTGTAGCTGCCCAGGAGCGCCAAGGGTACTGACCAAAGGAGACCTTGATCTCCTATGCAGGCTTGCTTTGTATCTGGAAAAAATCCAAAGAAGGAAATTCCCTTGGTACTTGTCAAAAATTCAGAACTTTTAATCAATTCTTTGGTTAACTGTTACAAGACAGAGACCCTGAATGCATTTTCTTGGCTGGAAAACAGTGTTGACTACAGAGTATGCCTTCCAAGAATCAGGGATAAAAATAAGTTGTCTGTCTCCTCTACTGATATCAGGAGAAGCCAGAAGAGAAACGAGAGGCTAGACACCTCTTTCTCTGTTTTGGGAAAGGCATGTCCTTACTTGTTGGTTTGTTAATAATAGTGGAATGCCAAGCTGGAAGGACAATGGTTTTCAAACTCTGCAAAACTGTAGAGTTCAAGGAGTCCCCAGGCGCCATCGTGTAGGTAAGCAAAGGGTCAAACTCACCAGGGCATCCCCACCCTCAACTTCAACCAGAGCAGCTCTGCTTTGATTTGGTTATGTACTTGGGCTATGCCAGAATGGTTTCATGTCTAAAGAAATGTTTTTTGTGGAAACCCACGAAGTATTTCAGTGCCTTATTTCACAAGGAAAATAAGTAATAGAATAATAAGACACAGAGGGACTGACGTGTCCACAGAGCGTGAATGACTGAATCAACTTTTTGAGAGCCTAGGTTGGCTGTAAGGGTCTCGGTTTTACCTGCCTCACCTTGCCTATCCCAGGCTTGATCTCTTAATTGATTGCCAATGTGGCATTTGTTTTCCAGGCAATCTCACCTTTCATATTTGTTTACTACTTATTGTTTCCACCTCTGATTTCAGCTCACAATTTTTATTTTAGTTTGCTATGGTGTGGGAGGGAAAGGGTGGATAGTGGATGGAAATCCTTAAGATTTCCTTACATCTTGCAATGCCAGCATGCATTAAAAGCCATGTTTTACCTAGGATCACGATCTACTTGTTATTTAGTGGGTTGGCCCTTATGAGTAGGTAGTCTGCCATAATGTGTCTGTGCTTAGTCGCTCAGTCATGTTTGACTCTTTGCGACCCCATGGACTGTAGCCCCCCAGGCTCCTCTGTCCATGGGATTCTCCAGGCATATGGGAGCAGGTTGCCATTTCCTACTCCAGGAGTTGAACTCGCATCTCTTTCATTTCCTGCATTGGCAGGTGAATTCTTCACCACTGTGCCATGTGGGAAGCCAATAATGCGAGAGGGAAAAGCCCGCATTCATTTTAAAGAACCCTGTTTATGGATTCTCTCTCCTGCTACCTTTTGTCTGGATACCTTCAGGTTTAAAGCCCTATCATCTTGTTCCTTAAGAGATATGGCAGGCCATGATACCTATAGAAAAAATGAGTAAGAAGCACAAGCCACACTTTGTCTTTGCAGAGAGCATTCCTAGATTTTCTCTTGCTCAGAGGCTGTGGTCTGCCTTGCTGGTCCTGTCTCTGACCATTTTTCTTTTCTCCCCTCCTGAGTTGATTACTATTTTCACTTGACAGTTTTGATCCCTTATCTTTAAATAGTGCTTTATAGATCATAAAATACTTACACATACACTGCCTGGCCTGATCTATTTTGCACCCACCCCTCTGAGCAAGGCATCCTTGTCTCCATCTCAGGAGAAGACACTGAGGTCCAGAGAAGTCACCTGACTTGCTTAGGGACAGAAAGTCTATTTATTAGCAAACCTCCACCCATACTTCCTGACTCCAAACCCATTGCTTTCCCCCACAAAACCTGCTTTCCATGAGTGAGAAAATAAGCACAATCAATGATTCATTCTTTATCTAATATTTATTGCCCATCCAGGATATAACAGGCACTGTTCCAGGCGTGAAGATACGCCTGACAACAGATCCCTNAAACCTCCACCCATACTTCCTGACTCCAAACCCATTGCTTTCCCCCACAAAACCTGCTTTCCATGAGTGAGAAAATAAGCACAATCAATGATTCATTCTTTATCTAATATTTATTGCCCATCCAGGATATAACAGGCACTGTTCCAGGCGTGAAGATACGCCTGACAACAGATCCCTTGCCCTCATCACAGTCTTGTTGTAATACCAGAGTGACAACTGCTATGATTAAAAAAAAAAAAAAAAAAAACCAGAATATGGAGCTCCAAGGGAATATGGGGCTAGATGAATTATAGAAAGAAAGGAGTCATGGGAAGAACCAGGAGAGAAACATTCCTGGGGAAGCCCAAGACGGGAAACAACTTGGCGGATTCTAAGACCAACTGAAGGACTCTGACTGCAAGGGCCCAGCAAGGGGGAGAGCAGGGGTAGATGAAACAGAAGAGGGGACTGGGGACAAGTTAAGGGTGATAGTGACTGCAAGGGCCCGCCACGGGGAAGAGTGGGTGTGGATGAGACAGAAGAGGGGATTGGGGACATGTTAAGGGTGATGGAAGGGGGACATTTGAGGAAAGAAGGAAAGTCTGACCCTCAGAAGTCTGCTTCCCTTTTAAGTACGAAGAACCTGTGTGTTGATGAGCACCAGATATTAACACGTGTCTCCCTGTTTGCTCTCTTTCTCAGGCCTACAGGTTTTCCCAGCTTCCTGAAATGGTCATGGGCTCTCCCCCTCCACCTGTGCCTCCGCGGACAGGCCCTGTGGCTGTCGCTTCTCTCAGGCGGTAACCCATTCCTTTCTTTGCCTTTTTTGGGATGTTTGCAGAGGATTTGGTCCTGTGAGCCCTGCCCTGACATATTTCCTCCATGCCCTGCCCCCGAGTGCATCACCTGTATGGACAACCACGTGACCAGGGCACCTTGAATGCCCTGAAAGAAGTGGGGGCCACAGAGGGTTGGCCTACTTTCTCACCATTGAAAATGGAAAGTCCCGTAGAACCCACAATTGAAAAAACCCAAGGTCAACTGCCCCCTACCCTGAAAACCTCATGCCTTGACATTGCCTTGACATTGCTCATGCCTTCACACTGAGCATCTAAAAGGTATTCCAGTTTGGGCCATCACAACAGCTGTCTCAAGTCTGGGCACCTCCTGCAGGTGTGTGTGTCAGAAGACCCTTTGTTACTGAGGGGTGGTGCCCAAGAGGCTGGGGAGCAGCATGTCTGGGCTCCTGCCCTAACTCTTGCCTTCCAAGATGGGGAGGCTGAAAGTACATGAACGTGGACAGGTCAGCTGGGAAGCATATATTCAGCATTCCCTTTGCTCTGTAACACTATAAAAAGCACATGCTTCAAATATAGATAGGAAACAACAGCCAAGAGCACTGGGGAGGTTGGAGTAGTCAATATGTCCAGGGCTGGGAGAGTGGCCCATACTGTGCCTTGGGGTCCATATGGGCCACTGCCCTGGCCTTCCTACCATAGCCTCCCCCAAAATGCTTGTCACGCTGTATGTGGGCCACAGGCCTGAACTTTGTGAAAATGGTGAAAGAAATGAGTTTTCCTCAGAAACAACCCTCCCTTCATTGCCAGCAGTTTAGGATGCTGAGCTGTATGTAGACATCACCCTTTGACCCCAGTCAAGCTCAGAGTGGGGGTGGGGGTGCGGACAGCAGACCAGGGTTCCACCTTACCTGCCAGTAGCCTGCCGTGTAACCCCAGGCACGATGCCTCACCTCTCTGGCTCCTCGTTCCTTATCTGTCAAATGAGAGCAAAGTTCTAAATGATCTCAAAGCTCTGGGAGTCCTCAAAGGTGGCCACGTGTACGGAGCAGAATCCAGGGATTTTCCCAGGATGGTTTTCCAAAGGAGTAGCTGATGCCTAGAAACAGCACGTGAGAAGCCAGAGCTGTGGGAGTGAGAAAAGGAGAGAAGGAGAAAGGAGAGAGACCCCACAGTCCTGGTCCCCCACACCCACCTCATGTGGAGTTTAATCCTCACAGCCTATGTCTGACCCTCCCTGGGGAATAGTTACTCCTGACGGTTCTGAATTGGAGGAGCTTGTCATCAGTGATTCATGCTACATTTGCTGAAGGCCCGCACCTACTTCTTTCTCCTTTCATGTCCTTCTGCACCGTTTGTCATCCTCGCCAAGTATCAGGAGGTCACTCCCTCCATAGGAACCCAGAGGGTTGGACCAGAGAGACACCTTTGAGATGGAGTTACCCTCCCCTTTGAGGAAACTGGGGCTCACAGAGAGCAGGTAGTTAGGACTCAGACCGCTGCCTCCCGTCCTGCTCCCTTGCGCCCCTGTGCAGAGGGTGGCCCTGTGGGCTGGCAGCCTGCTACGCGCTGTGGCTGTCTTTGCCTCCTTCCATCTGAATTTTAGGAAAGCCGGAGTGCCTCCGCCAAAGAGAAGAGAGAGACTGGCTAAAGCACACTTTATACTGGAGGGAGAGGCCGGTGCCCCCACCCCAGCCACCTCTTATTACCTGGCTTTCTGAGCACTAAGTGGAAATGAGTGTTAAGTGGGCCAGATTCTCTCCTTACCTGTGGAACAAAAACGTGTTCGCGCATTCCTAACACTCAGCAAGAGCTAGGCTTCTGCTCCTGAGAGCAGACCCCAGCCTGAGCTTCCGAGCTTCCGGAGCCTGGGACTTCTTGCTTCCAGCCGCTCTCCAGACGAAGCCTTCCCATTGGCTGCCGGTGATGTCATCGCCTGCCAGGTTGACCATCCCGGGCTAAGACCCAGTGCTAATTGCTTGGCTCATGTTTATGTGGAGATGAAGTGTTCTTCTCCCTAGAGACACAAGAGTCACCCACAGGGGAGCGCTGACCTTGAATGTCTAAAAATGACTCCAGCTCGGCCACCGCGACGGCTGCTGCAGGTCTGGGCTCCCTTTGTCATCGGGGGACCGGGGGCTGAAAACTCAGGCCCGAGGACCCAGCAGTCCTGTCGCTCGGAGGCCGAGGCGCTCCCCCCCCCACCTCCGCTTCCCCGGCGGTGACCTGCCCCGGGAGCCCCGCCTCACCCCGCGGGCCGCGGTCCCAGCAGGCGGCTAAGGTGACCTCTCTCCCTGCCTAGGTCCACTTCGGACGTTGGCAGCAAGACTAGGATGGCCGAGTCCGCGGGGCCCGAGCCCGCCCAGCGGCACGACAGCGCCTCACTCGCGCAGGTGTCCCGAGGCCCTGTGTCCGTGGCGCAGTTGGATCAGTCGGCTTTAAATTACTCAGGTAGGCTAGAGGAGAAAAGCCTGGAAGAAGCCCGCGCCCTGCCCCAGCGTCACCCCCTCTGCCTCTGTCCTTTGCCTTCCCCGCTCTCCACCTTCTGTCCGCCAGGCTCAGGGATCAAAGCGACTGTATTTCTGGACCTCCTGTAGCCCTGGCTAGAAGAGCGACTGCTCTTACTTGTTTACAACATCTGAAATCTGACAAAATACTAAGATATATTACAGTCAGGGTGGATGTTAACATCTTACCAGACTTCAGACCTTTAAAAAAAGCGTTCCAGATACAACTATCTACCCCCAATTCATTCTCCTTCTCCCCAGAGGTAGTCACAGCCCTTAAGTCGTAGGTGTTAACGTTTCATTACAACAATGTACTGTATTAATGCTGTATATATTTTAAATTTACATAAGTGATGTCAAGCCATACCTTTCCTTTTGCACTATTTTCTTGACTAAACATTGTTAGCAAGGGTCTCCAGGTTGCTACACTCATTGATCTAGCTCACTTGTTTACACTGCCATGTGGTATTCCACTATGTGACATGCCACCGTTTATCCTGTCCCCTAATGAGGGACATACTGGTTGTTTCCAGTGTTTCGCTATTACAAACAATGAACATGGAGGTTTGGACATGCCCTAATGGTTTTTTTCTTTTAATCAAACCATTCCTTTTAGGCTAAAACACCCAGTTGTCAACACTTATTAAAGCATAGTGTGTCCAGACCCATCCACCAATGAAACCCATTCCTTTTGGTTCTCTTCTTGGCTCTTTAAGAACACTCATCCTTCTGGGAGGAAAACCCTTGGCACCAAGGTGTCATTTCCTCTTGCCAGCAGATCAGGGGTGTGGGATGGGGATGGGGATGGGGATGGGGGAGTTGGTGAGGGCTCGGCAAGGGGAGTTGAGCCATTGCTTCTCTAGAAAGCTAGGTCCGAGTCTCAGCAGGTGACTCTACTACTGTCTGGGCAGGTGAGTGGGGGCTGAGGCTACAGGTGGAGATCTGTTACCCCCTGCCCCCCAGGAGCTCCTTCCCAAATGCCACAATCCTATTTCCCAGCTTCCCCAAGCTTGTGCAGATGTTAGCCCAGTGGGCAAGGCACTGGCTTAATCTCACCCATCCATCTCCTCCATGCCAGGTAATACGGTGCCAGCAGTGTTTGCCATCCCAGCTGCCAACAGACCTGGTTTCACTGGCTACTTCATCCCGACGCCCCCCTCGTCCTACAGGAACCAGGCCTGGATGTCCTACGCCGGAGAGAGCGAGCTCCCTAGCCAGTGGGCTGATTCGGTGAGACCCTCGCTGATCCCCTCACAACTTTACCTGCTTGACACACTTCAGGGAGAAAATGAATGTGAGGCTGAGACTAAGTGTTTTGTTATCTCAGGCCCCCTCTCACCAATCAGGTGTTGAAAGTCAGCCTTTAGAAGAGACAGTTGGTAGGTGGAGGGGACTGGGGTTGGGGCAGTGGTGGTGGTGACATCCTTTAATAGAGATGTCTGAGAACCACTTTCAGTCAGATTCCACCTCTTCCTGGAGGGCACCCTTAATCAAATACATTTTTATATTAACTGTCAATTTTTGAGTATTTTCTATGTGCCAGACACCATGTTAGATGTTCTATTTATGTTGTTTTAATCTACACAAGACCCATAATGTAGGTATTATTGTTGTTCCTATGATGTATCCAGCATTCAGACCTGCATCTATCTTCCCAGCTCCAAAGCATTTATCAAGTTTGTTCCTTTCAACTTTAAAATCCTGTAAGAATTTTAGTTGCAATACCAGAAAAAGAAGTATGAGAAACCCAGGACAGAACTACTTTGCATGTAGATCCGAAGGCTTTCTGCATGTCTTCAGCTGAAGACTGTCTTGTCAGTCCCCTGGTTTCTTCCTTATATGAGTAGGAGTTTATGGCACAGTCGACTTGGCCCAGCCTAGACCAAACAGGGGCAGCAACCAGCTGAACCTGAATATGCACACCCAAAGCTGCCTTTCGGCCGCCTGTTAAAGCACTGCCAAATGAAAAACAAAAAGCAAGCAGACAAAAGCCGTACAGTGATGGCCCCTAGACTGGGTTGTTCCAGACCCTGTGTGAGACCATCCGTCATGGGTAAGGAAGGCAGGCTGTCTTCTGAAGGCCTGTGATGCTGTATTCATTTTAGGGTTTGTTTCAACATTTGTCAATACGCATTGACACCCAAGGCCTGTGTCAACTTTTCTCTCTGTCCAGACCCCTAGGGTCCATTCTGTCTACCCCTACAGGTTCAGTTCAGCCCAGCATTGGTATCTGCTCATATTGAAGTGAAGCCACATTTAAACAACATCGTCAGGTTAAAACTACCCTACATATTTATTAATTTTCCTGATGATGAAAGCTTATCCCTGAGCTTTCCTGGTGGCTCAGTGGTAAAGAATCCGTCTGCCAATGCAGGAGACACATGCATTGTATCTCCCGATCCCTGATTTGGGAAAATTCCACATGCCACAGAGCAACTAAGCCCACATGCCACAGAGCAACTAAGCCCACATGCCACAGAGCAACTAAGCCCACATGCCACAGAGCAACTAAGCCCACATGCCACAGAGCAACTAAGCCCACATGCCACAACTATTGAGCCTGTGCTCTAGAGCCCATGCTTCGCAACAAGAGAAGCCACCACAACGAGAGGCCTGCATAGTGCAAAGAGAGTAGCTCCCGCTCTCTGCAACTAGAAAAAAGCCCACACAGCAGTGAAGACCCAGCACTGCCATAAATAAATAAACAAAATTGTATATTTAAAAAGTTATCTTTAAAAAAGCTCATCCCTTTACTTGCCAAAATATCTTTAAAATATGTGCTATCTTGAATTTTAAAATTCTGGAATGAATTACATCCTTCTCCCCTTCTTTAGAAGAAAAACAGTTTTAATTTGTCTTTAACAAATGATTCAACATCATTATTATGCCTCACTGAGAAGGCAATGGCACCCCACTCCAGTACTCTTGCCTGGAAAGTCCCATGGAGGGAGGAGCCTGGTAGGCTGCAGTCCATGGGGTCGCTAAGAGTCGGACACAACTGAGTGACTTCACTTTCTCTTTTCACCTTCATGCACTGGAGAAGGAAATGGCAACCTACTCGTGTTCTTGCCTGGAGAATCCCAGGGACGGGGGAGCCTGGTGGGCTGCCGTCTATGGGGTCGCACAGAGTCGGACAGGACTGAGCGACTTAGCAGTAGCAGTAGCAGTACGAAAAAGACATCTGTAAGATGGGCTCTGATGGTTTGTAGAATTACTTCCCCTACGTCAAACATCTCTAAACTATGCTTTCGGAATTACTACAAGGCTTAGTATGGTTTTTCTTTCTCTGACCTTGCTCCCAGCTCACTCCTTCTATTGCTGCCAATGTCCCCACTTTCAGATATACTCCCCCTTAAATATGCTTTTCCTAATGTACTATTATCTGCAAATGAGGCACGTCTGAGCTCATTAGAGTTGTTTGTAGAGTTGGAGTAAATAAACTCTAAGAGAGTAACTAGAGGCATTCCCTACTGATAAGTCTACACATCTTAGCGTGGGAGTGTTTGGCCTGTGTTCTGGTTGTTGGTGGGCCTTTTTTGCTTCCTTTGTCATGCTCAGCTCTTCTAAGCAGCTGACATCACGGGGTGTGCATTGATCAGTTCAGATTTTATTTGACTCCATAATTTCACTTGCAATCTAAACATAATGTGTACTTTTCAGAAAGTAGATGGTACTTGTGCTAATTAGTCAGTAAACCTGCAGCTTTGTCAGCTCACCCTCTGTGTGCAGGGTGCACTGGGTGCTTGGCAGGAGTCAGTAGAGATATTTACAAAACCTTGGCCCTTGCCTTCAAGATACTTACAGATAACACTTAGCTGGGCTTATGGCGACATAACTCAGATGCCTCTGGGTTCATGTTGCCTTAAAAATGAAGGAAAGGGAACCCAGCAAATCAAAACCTAGTCTTCTGGACAGGATGACTTGAGTACCGCATTCCCCCACCCCCATCCCCAGTGTGAGGGAAAGCTCGTTTCTTATTAGCTGTTTTTAAGAGAAAAATGATTACTACAGCCTAGATGGGTCTTTCATGGAGCCCACTTACCATCTGCAGGTAAGCAAGTATGGCCCCTTGCATGGAATACAGTAGCCAGTGACCAAGCTGGGAGGTCAGGTGCTTTATCGCATTTGAGAGATAGCATAGGAGGTTCAGAGGAACTAGTTGAGAAAGATATTCAGATATTCTTTCAGCTTGAGAAAGATAGTCCATTGGAGAAAATGTTCACCTTCTGGCCTCACCACCTCAATGGACATGAGTTTGAGCAAACTCCAGGAGATAGTGAATGACAGGGAAGCCTGGTGTGCTGTAGTCCATGGGGTTGCAAAGAGTCCAACATAGTCTTAGCAACTGAACAACAACTACATCCATGTGAGAAGAAAAAAGTCCCTACCATCAGCTGGTGCTAGTGGTAAAGAACCCAACTGCCAGTGCAGGAGATTTAAGAGATGTGGGTTCTGTCCCTGGGTTGGGAAGATCCTCTGGAGGAGGGCATGGCAACCCACTCCAGTATTCTTGCCTGTAGAATCCCGTGGACAGAGATGTTTGGCGGGCTACAGTCTATAAGGGTCACATGGAGTCGGACACGACTGAAGTGACTTTGCATGCATACATGCATCATTTGGAGGCCTGGCCTTCCTGATTCCAAATATCCAGATGTAAGGAGCTATCTTGCATAACACCTGGACCTGGCTTGGTAAATAGATTTCATTCTTGGTGCTAGGTAGAGAGGGATTGGGAAGGAGTTACCAGGCTCAGCAGGAAACTGCTGTTGTCTGTAGGGGATGCTTCCCATGGGCACTGGCTACGCAAGGAGTGATATTTCCCAGTCCTGGATTTTGGTCCACAAGGTGTGGTGGGTCCCACCTGCATCTCCTGTAAGAGAGGAAGAGTATGTCATGTCCTCATCTTCTGCACTTCTGAAGGGAACATTTCATGCAAAGAGGAGCACAATAAAGGACCGAAGTGGTATGGACCTAACAGAAACAGAAGATATTAGGAAGAGGTGGTAGAGGTGGCAAGAATACACAGAAGAACTATACGACAAAGATCTTCACAACCCAGATAACCACGATGGTGTGATCACTCACTTAGAACCAGACATCCTGGAGTGCAAAGTCAAGTGGGCCCTGTGAAGCATCACTACGAACAAAGCTAGTAGAGGTGATGGAATTCCAGCTGAGCTATTTCAAATCCTGAAAGATGATGCTGTGAAAGTGCTACACTCAATATGCCAGCAAATCTGGAAAACTCAACAGTGGCCACTGGACTGGAAAAGGTATTTTCATTCCAATCCCAAAGAAAGGCGATGCCAAAGAATGCTCAAACTATCGCACAGTTGCACTCATCTCATATGCTAGCAAAGTAATGCTCAAAATTCTCCAAGCCAGGCTTTAACAGTATATGAACTGTGAACTTCCAAATGTTGACGCTGTATTTAGAAAAGGTAGAGGAAACAGATATCAAATTGCCAGCATCCGTTGCATCATCGAAAAAGCAAGAGAGTCCCAGAAAAGCATCTGCTTTATTGACTACACCAACCCTTTGACTGTGTGGATCACAACAAACTATGGAAAATTCTTAAAGAGATGGGAATACCAGACCACCNGAAAAGACCCTGATGCTCAGAAAGATTGAAGGTAGGAGGAGAATGGGATGACAGAGGATGAGATGGTTGGATGACATTACCAACTCAATGGAGATGAGTCTGAGTAAACTCCAGGAGTTGGTGATGGACAGGGAGGCCTGGCGTGCTGCAGTCCATGGGGTCTCAAAGACTGAATTGAACTGAACCAGTGGAGTCCAGTGCCTCCGGCCTGTCCCAGCCACCAGCACCAAGTCAGTTAATGCTGCAGAGCTGGGAGGTCTCAATAGTTGGACACTGATCCTCAGCTCCAGATGAACTTGAAATTCAGGGAAAAGGGACGTGGCAGCTTCTTTCACAAACATAGGGCACCAGGTGCCTATCCTTCAATGGTTTTCAGATTATGCTGCTCAGAACCCTGGGTTCTAAGACACTCCCTTCTGTGTACCATGCGTAGTTCGGGGCACAGTGATAAGCAAGTGAGACACAGCTTTGCCTTCACAAGTCGATGCCTGAGATGAGTGATGAAGTCATGAGTGATGACTAGTTATGCTAGACAAAGTACATGGAAGGAATCTACAGGGAGTCCTTGACTAATATAGGGCTGGGGAAGGTCTCTCAGAAGAAAAGCAGTGTGAAGTGAGACTTGACAGGCAAATCCTGTGTCCTGGCCTTGGTGCTCTGTTCCCCCCAGTTAATTACCAGTGTGGCCCCAGCTCACGTGGCCCAAGGACTTGGACAGTCTGACTCCAGTTTTCCTCTAAGATGCAAGTGCAATGTATTTGCAACTTTGTCTTTCTTTGCTAGGTCTTGTAGGGAAATTAAAGCCCCAGACTTTGGGACATCCCATCACTTCTTCCGTTATTCGGGTCCTCCCTGGTTCTCACCTGGCCCATTGAGGTAGCCTCAGATGCTGTCTCCTCTCTACCTCCAATGGGTCCACCCCCTACAGAGTGTTCCTTCCTATAATACAGACCTTTCCTCTGCCTGACACCCCTGGTGGCTCCCAGGCCAGGGACTGGGAGGGGCCTGTTTTCTTACTACATGTTCACCTATCCGGAATTTCTGAATCATCACCCAACCTCATCCTACTCCATCCTCACCAGCTCCCACACATGCATCTCTGTAAAGAATGGGAACATGATGAATTCCTCAGAAGTGGGCCATAGAAAACATAACTCTGTAGCTTGGTGTTCAGTGGCTTTCTGATCTGGTCCTGCCCACCCTTCTTCCTGAGCTCCTCCCAAACTGCTCATACCTTCCATGGTCAGACCACCTTACAGAACCTCCCTGGGGAAACCATCCTCCGTGTATTGCCAGGCCTCTGCATGGCCCTCTGCCTGGAATGCCTCTTCCACCTTGTCTTCCGCGAAATAGCCTCTCCATCCTAGCCGTCTCCTCTCCAGACTCAGCTAAGATGCTTCTTCTGGAAAGCTGCCTTACTGCCCACGTGTGTCCCATCCCCTGCAGCACCCCAGGGCCTATGTGATCTATGGTCACTTATCTCACAGTGATGCAACTAGCTTATGGCATATAAAGGTCTTTTGTGGATTAGCCTGGAACAGCATCCCCATGTGTGGCCCTGTTTCTGTGGGCAAGTCGATCCTGAATTCTAAATCATTGTCATGTCCATATTTCTAGAAGTGTCCATATTATTGGCATAGAACTATCTTCCACTTTTAATGAAAAGAAAATTTTTTTCAAGAAGCCAAGGTCTTATTCCAGATGCATGACATGATAGTTCAGTGATTAACTCCCAGCCTTGAAGCCAGCCTGTCTCTGTGGCTTGTCAGCTGTGGCAGCTTTGACTGAGACACTATTTGTTTTTGTTTCCTCTTCTGTAAAATAAGGGTAACAATACCTACCTCCTAGGAGAATTGCTCTGAGAATTAAATGAGATCATGATTGGAAAGCCCTTAGCACAGGGCTCGTTCAGCATTAACTATTGCCATCAGTAATAAATCCCTGAGTCCTTTGAGGTCCTTAAAGAACCACACTTCTCTGCCTAGATGGTGCTTATATTAAAAAGGTAGCCAGGTAGATTCAGCTGTAGACTGGGTATGTGCCCACTGTTTGCACAAAGTGTAAAATACCTATTTAATTCATCCAACCAGCAGAACCAGTGAGTCCAAGTCACCTAGCTTTTTTTTTTATATCTGCACAATGGCGAGTTGCCTTCATTTTCTTCTAAATCTCTTTCCTTGTCCTCAATCCCCTCCTCCTGTGGTATCTAGTGTATCCTATGACTTCAGCCCATTCCTGATACCTGGCCCTGTCTTCTCTCCCAACATGCTCTGCAGGTCCCCCTCCCGGGGTACATCGAGGCTTACCCCCGATCCCGGTATCAGCAGAACTCGCCCTCCAGGCTCCCGCGTCAGTACAGCCAGCCAGCCGGGCTACACCCCAGCTTGGAGCAGGCCCCGGCACCCTCCACAGCAGCCTCACAGCAGAGCCTGGCGGACAACGACCCATCTGACACCCCCCTCACCAACATTTCCACGGCAGCCCTGGTGAAAGCCATCCGGGAAGAGGTGGCCAAGCTTGCCAAGAAACAGACAGACATGTTCGAGTTCCAGGTCTAATGCCTTCACCCCTTGAGACTTCCAGACTCTGAGGAAGCAGGCTTTGGGTTTTTCCAGAAGAGGTGGGACTGGAGACATGAGACGATGCAGGAGTCTTTCTCACCCTCAGTTTCTGAAAAGGTGAACAGAGGAGCTTCTGGGGAACAGGAAACTCTTGAACAACGGGATGCTTGGCCTATTCAGCTGATTGTGTGTCCACAAGTCCGCATGTGGGACCATATGTTTGATACTCTGTTACATTAACTGTTTGAGCTGTGGGTGTGTTTCCTCCCCTATGGAGCCTTAGTCACGAGAGAGGAGACGCTTGCTAATCTGCAGATTCCTGTCCAGTACCACATTTTAACAGGTCACCAGAAGGGGGAGAGCACAGCTCTATCTTTAGTGACCTCTGCATGTTAACTCTGTTTCTGTGTTAAAGGCAATGCAGGCGTGTGATGAAGCCCCAGACTGTTCTCTCATTCAGCCAGAACTGCAATTATCCAGTCACCTCCAGTCTCCAAGGGAGACACTGACTCCAGCCAAGAAACTTGAGTCTTTTTCTTTTAAAGGTTCATATTCAAAGTCAAATAAATTGAATGAAAATCAGGACTGTCAATGACTACACCTATACATAGTCCTGACTCTTCCCCACCGCCCCCAATTAATTCAACAAAGGCCAAGAAAGAGAGAAGATAAGAGGGAATGGTGGATTTGTGTTGACAGGTTCTTTGAAAAGGTGTTGTCGTCTTGGAAATAGAGTATTCTGAAAGTTGGGCTCTAGCTGGAAGAGCATCGGTGCTAAGAGCTTTTAGGATCCTACAAAAGAAAAACAGATTTTCTTTGCCCTGCAGTGAAGGTAGCCTGAGAACAAAGCTTCTCTCTTTTTGTGGGGACAATAGATACATCAACTTTTACAAGGAAATCTCTGTCTCTTCAACAATGATGTCCAGCATTTGCTGCCCAGTGGTACAAAAGGAAATAGTCATTGATGTCTATTGGAAGCAGGAATAGTGAACCCAGTCTCCCCAGGCTGCAGCCTCTGTTTATAGAAGCTTCTGAATGTAGAAAATCTGTTGATTTATGTTCAAATGTAAATAACATTTTTAAAGGTGTATGGAGTTAGCCAGTCCCCTCCCATACTTGTCCCCATAGTTAATAGACATAAGAGGACATTTGCCGCAATGGTGGGCTTCTGACCTCATGACCATGATGTTGTAAGTTAGGCTTCCTGGCATGGTAGGTCAGCCTCCACAGCTCTGGGTGGACATTGCCTTGCAGCCCTGAGGCCCCAGCTGCTGACTGTCAATGCTGACTTCGGGTAGCCCAGGGGAAGGGACACCCTGGTTCCATCACCAACTTTGGGAGCTATGCTCAATGTCAAGGGCTTTCATACTGTCTGTTGGGGAGTGAGGTCCTTTCCTGCCTTCACCCACGATCCATCTAGCTTCAGCTTGTATTCATCTCCTCTGAGTCCATCTTTCCATTCTCCTCATGAGTTTCTTTGGTCTTTATTGAGAGAAGAAGGTGGAAATTTTCAAATTGAGAGAAGAGTAGGAATGGAACTGATTAGAGTGAGAGAATCAAACTGTCAAAGCACAGACTTTTCAAAGAAGCTGTTTTTATTTCTCAATGGCAAATTGCCCTTTCTGCAGCGTTCTGGAGATGACGTGTCATGGATCCCCCAAACCAGTCTCTTGTTCGGATGATATTAGGTAGCGTCCTTTTGGTATGCTGGTTGATCTTTCATAGTGTTAGTTTTTTGTTACTTAAAAAAAAAAATCAGCTATAAATAAAATGTATTTTTGTAATTTCCATGTGTATATATGGTATATTTCTACCAATGGCCAGTTGTTGTAACCCAAAATCTAAATCAGTTTGCAAACACTGTGGACAGTGCAAGATTTTATTGACAGATTAACACAATACCTAAGTCTATCCAAATAGGTATTCAGTGCACTTGAATGAACAAAGAGCCAAAGAAACTCAGCCTTTTCATGCAAACGGTATGAGTCTGATAAAGTCAGCTACATTGTCCCGCCTTATCAATGATATTACTATCTCATCAGTGCAATGATATCAACCCAGTACTTTGTCTACTTGGTAAATGCTTGGAAATACTGTATGTGGAAATGAAGTTTCAAGACCTTAGTGTAATTTAAATATATACACATGCTTCCAAGACAGTGTCTACACTTTGGATGTCCCAGTGACTCACAGAGGAAGAGCCCACAGGGTGCAGTGGTCTGGCTTCAGTTGGCTAAAAGAATGCCAAAAAATCATGGCGAGCTGTGCAGAGTCCCCTGAGATAATGAGTCAGTCAGTGGAGATGACTACAAATGTAGTATGCTAAGTCAGACGCTCTCTTAAACTAGACACCACAGGTTTAAGAGCAGTATATGGGAAGAAAACCTTGAGGAGAAATCAGTGTGTCCATGTTGTCCCACCAATGCAAAAATGGCCGCCATTGTTTGCTATCCTGTGACTAAGATGGGGGTCCCTTTTCTGAAGAGTCTCCTGACCCTCAGGAGATGATAGATACCTGGACGGCTGGCCCTGAGACCAGGCAGGTGTTCAGAAGTGCCATGACAGCCCAGAGACTCTGTGTTCCTCATGACCCTCCAGACAGTTGGAGAAAACTTGAAGAACCAGAGAACCTTTGGTAACCTCTGAGAAGGAAGCCGACATTCGGAAAAGTGGAGTGACCTGCCCAGGCCTTCAGCCCCAGCCCACTTAACTCGTGATCGGGCTTGCTTTCCATTTCACCATGCTGCCTGAACGCTTGTCTGTGATGGGTTTCTTGAACTGTGCTAGAAGTTTAAAAAGTAGACAAGGGTTATGTGAGGGACTCCCTACATTCTTGCAAAGGAAAAAGATGGTTGAATACAGTGTATAGAGGACAATGCATTTGTGGCATAATAAACATTTTTTGGAACTAGTTTCGATGTGAGTTTTCTGAGTTCATGAAAAGAAAAGCATTTTGGCTTTTTCTAGAGAGTACCATCAAGGAAATGGGGTTCTCCACTGCTGTTGAAGACTTTAGGGGTGTATTCTTCTCTTAGTACCATGGATCCAAACAGGCAGCCTGAGTTGACTAATGACTAAGACAGGGTGGATCATGTAGGAATCAGTTCTCTGGTGCCAGAAGTTATACTGTGCATTTGTTAATTTAAGAATTCAGCAGAAGGGCATGTATAATTTCTGGGTATTCTTGAGGGAAGAATGGATAGGATATTGTTGNTGAAGACTTTAGGGGTGTATTCTTCTCTTAGTACCATGGATCCAAACAGGCAGCCTGAGTTGACTAATGACTAAGACAGGGTGGATCATGTAGGAATCAGTTCTCTGGTGCCAGAAGTTATACTGTGCATTTGTTAATTTAAGAATTCAGCAGAAGGGCATGTATAATTTCTGGGTATTCTTGAGGGAAGAATGGATAGGATATTGTTGGATTCGCGATTTAAAAAAAAAAACCCTCAGCATACAGATGGAGGAGGAAAAAAATTTAAATACCTGACTAAAATGCTTCTCTAACAGGCAGGAACTAACAAAATATATCAAAAGATTTAAATCCTGGTTACCAATAAATAGGCTTCTTTGTAATACATGACATGTAGGCATTCATTATTTAATGAATAAAATAACAGATATTATTTTAAAGTCTGAGAACAGAATTTAAATGTAATTCACTCCTTCTGTTACACATCAGAAAGTAGTTTGGACTTTTCTAACAAAATACAGCCAAATATGCTTAGGGAAAGATAGTAATTTAGCTTAGAACAGTGACTGACTTGGGTCCAAGTGTTAGAAATTAAATGTGGCCATTTAGTCCAATCTGGAAGATATTCTAGTCAAGGGCATTTGCAAGGACTAGAAACCCATTCATACTTGGTCAGATGTGGGGAATGACTGAGCAAATATAGGCAGATCTCAGAAATATTGTGAATCTGGTTCCAGACTGCCACAATTAAGCAAATATCATAATAAAGTGAGTCCATTCATTTTGGGGTTCCTGGTGCATACAAAGGTTATATTTATACTATAGTCTATTAAATGTGCAATAACATTATCTCTAAAAAATGCATATCTTAATTTAAAAATACTTTATTGCTTAAAAAATGCTAACCATCACCTGAGCCTTCAGCAAGTCATGATCTTTCTGCTGGCGGAGAATCTTGCCTCAGTGTTGATGGCCATTGACTGATCAGGGTGGTGGTTGCTGAAGGCTGGCATGGCTGTGGCAATTTCTTAGAATAAGACAAGTGACGGTTGGCAGACTGACTCTTTCCATGAATCATTTCTCTATGACTGCGATGCTGTTTGATAGCATCTTAACCACATTAGAACTTCTCTCAAAATTGGAATCAATCCTCTCAAAACCCTGCCGCTGCTTTGTCACCTAAACTCATGTCATATTCTAAGTCCTTTGTTGCCCTTTCACCAGGAGTAGGTTCCATGTCAAGAAACCACTTTCTTTGCTCATCCACAAGAAGCAGCTCCTCACCCATTACAGTTTTATCATAAGTGGCAGCAGTTCAGTCACATCTTAAGGTTCCATGTCTAATTCTAGTTCCCTTGCTGTTTCCATCACATCTGCAGGTACTTCCCCCACTGACATCATCCATGAGACTTGGAATCAACTTCTCCTGAATTCCTATTAATGCTGATATTTTTACCTCTTCCCATAAATCACGAGTGATCTTAATGGCATCGTGAATAGTGAATCCTTTCCAGAACATTTTCAATTGACTTTGCCCAGATCCATCAGAGGAATCACTATGAAATTTACAAAATATATTTCATAAAATAATAAGACTTAAAGCCAGAATTACTCCTTGATCCACAAGCTGCACAATGGATGTGTTAGCAGGCATGAAAACAGTGTGAATCTCACTGTACATCCCTATCAGAGCTCTTGGTTGATCAGGTGCATTGTCAATGAGAAATATTTTGTTTTTTAACCTTTTTTTGTGTTGTTTGTTTGAGCAGTAATCTCAATGGTGGGCTTAAAATATTCGTTAAATCATGTTGCCAACAGATGTGCTGTCATCCAGGCTTTGTTGTTCCATTTATAGAGCACAGGCAAAGTAGGTTTAGCCTAATTCTTAAGGGCCCTAGGGTTCAGGGAATGGTAAATGAACATTAGTTTCAACTTTAAGTTACCAGTTGCATTAGCCCCTAATAAGAGGGTCAGCCTGTCCTTTGAAGCTTCAAAACCAGGCACTGATTTCCTCTCTCTGGCTATAAAAGTCCTGGATGACATCTCCTTCTAAGAGTTTTGTTGCTTGACTGTTAGCATAACTGATGCCATTTGGACACTTAATAGTTTCTCCTGTCCTTTATGCTGACCTTTTGGCTCATCTGGTCAAGAATCCACCTGCAATGCAGGAGACCTGGGTTTGATCCCTGGGTTGAAAAGATCCTCTGGAGAAGGGAAAAACTGCCCACTCCAGTATTCTGGCCTGGAGAATTCAGTCCATGGAGTCGCAAAGAGTCGGACACGACTGAGCAACTTGCACTGTACTTTGCTGACCTTACCCAAGACTGTGCTGTGCAGTGAATCACTTCTCTGTCATCAAAGGCTTTGTAATTAATATATTGTTTAAGAATCATCAGGACCTGTTTGCTTCAATGCTCTCTAGTCCTTCCCTGATGAATTCCTGGTGCCCATGAGACTAGTTGCTAAATTGCTTCAGTCGTGTCTGACTCTTTGAGACCCTGTGGACCGTAGCCCATCAGGCTCCTCTGTCCGTGGGATCCTCCAGGCAAGAATACTGGAGTGGATTGCCATGCCCTCCTCCAGGGGATCTTCCCAGTCCAGGGATAGAACCTGCGTCTCTTGTATCTCCTGCATTGGCAGGTGGGTTCTTTACCACTAGTGCCACCTGGGAAGCCCCATGAGACTAGTTACCTACCATAAATCTTGACTTAGGAATGCACATCCTATTTCTAAGCACATATCTCTCTATTTGAGGTTAACTATAGAATTGTGCCAGTGGCTCCTCAGCGGTGTGGAATGCTTCCAAATTGTTGTCTACCTGATCCCACCCTGGAAGATACCATATAATAAACTGATCTGCTGATTTCATGGAGCTTCCTGCCTAACTTTTCATTCTCCAGATGCCTTCTCAGCTAGGTGGGCACTTTCTGTCCCTTTGTCCTCCAGCATGCATCTACATTCACAGTCTGCTGTTTCTTGCAGCCACCTTTGTGAACCATCTCGAGTGGGTCTACTGATAACTTCCTGCAGCTTCTACGTTAGCACTTGCTGCTTCACCTTGCACTTGTATGGTTTGGAAATGGCTTCTTTCCTTAAACCTCATGACCACCTCTGCTGGCTTCAAACTTTTCTTCTGCAGCTTCCTTACCTCTTGGCCTTCAGGAAATTGAAGAGAGTTAGGGCCTTGCTCTGGGTTGGGCCTTGATTAAGGGGATGTTCTGGCTGGTTGGACCTTTAGACTATTAAAACTTTCCAGATCAGCAAAAAGGCTGCTTCACCTTCTCCTTTGTGTTTTCACTGGAGTAGCACTTTTAATTTCCTTCAAGAACTTTTTCTCTGCATTCACAGCTTGGCTAACTGCTGCAAGAGGCCTAGCTTTTGGCCTGTCTCAGCTATCAACACCCACTCCAGTCCTCTTGCCTGGAAAATCCCACGGATGGAGGAGCCTGGTAGGCTGCAGTCCATAGGTTCGCTAAGAGTCAGGCATGACTGAGCTACTTCCCTTTCACTTTTCGCTTTCATGCATTGGAGAAGGAAATGGCAACCCACTCCAGTGTTCTTGCCTGGAGAATCCCGGGGACGGGGGAGCCTGGTAGGCTGCCATCTATGGGGTCGCACAGAGTCGGACACAACCGAAGCGACTTAGCAGCAGCAGCAGCTATCAACATCCCTTCCTCTCACTGTTGTTGTTCCATCACTAAGTCGCGTTCAACTCTTTGTGATCCCGTGGACTATAGCATGCCAGGCTTCCCTGTCCTTTACCATCTCCCAGAGTTTGCTCAAACTCATGTCCATTAAGACAGCGATGCCATCCAACCATCTCTTCCTCTGTCGTCCCCTTCTCCTTCTGCCTTCAATCTTTCCCAGCATCAGAATCTTTTCTTCTCACTAAGCCTAATCATTTCTGGCTTTTGATTTAAAGTGAGAGATGCTGAAATCTTTCTTTCACTTGAGCAGTTGGAGACTATCATAGCATTATTCATTGTCCTAATTTCAATATTGCTGTGTCTCAGGGAATAGAGAGGCCTGAGGAGACGGAAAGAAGAAATGGAAACAGCCAGTCAGTGGAGCAGTCAGAACTCACACCACACTGACTATGTTTGTCCTCTGTCTGGGTTCAGTTTGTGGTGCCCAGAGCAATTATAACTAACATCAAAGATCAGTGATCCCAGACCACCATAACAAATATAATAATAATGAAAATTTTTGAAATATTGCAAGAATTGCCAAAATGTGATACAAAGACAAGAAGTGAACAAATGCTGTTGGAAAAATTGTGGCAACAGGAAGTTGCCATAGACCTTCAATTTATTAAAAAATATATATATGTGTGTGAATCACAATAAAGCAAAGCATAATAAGACCAGGTGTGGCCTGTTCAGGGGCCATTTCACGGAAACAGATTCCAGTTGGACTTCCCTGGTGATTAAGACTCCACACTTGCAATGGAGGGGCACAGGTTTGATCCCTGGGCAGGACAGTTTCAGGTGTCACACAGCTTGCTCTCCTGTCCTCTCTCCACACCTGCTTTCACCTCTACATATCTGCTTAGTTCTCTTGCTTGCCTCATCCTGCTAGCCTTCTCTGCTTTCTCACTGGTGTGTATTTAGTTGAAAGAATCCACCCCTGGACCCACTCTGCACAACTTTACCCTTTCAATACCCACCCCTCTCTACACCTCTCTTTGTGCTCCCAGGGCAAATTCTTGAGACTCAGATTGGTCCAGTTCATCTGCCTATGATGAACCACGCTTGGGTCAGGTGCTTATACAATCAGCTACAAGCAAGAGACAGGGTCACGTGACAAAAGCATGCCCCCAACCCCCACCATCGCCACAGACCCTTTCAGTGAAGGCTTTGGTTGGGGGCTTGTACCCTGAAGAGGGAGCATGCCACCCACCGCAGGTCAGCAGCCAGCAGCTGGGTGGTCCCTATGGGCATTGGCACAGAGAGGAAAGGGCACCCTTGGCTGCCACATCAGGTGAGAACACATGTGCTTGAAACCCTGGCGGGCTGGCCAGACCTGCTCCAACCACTTCCCACCCCAACACCAGTCCTGCTGATACTGCTGCTGTGTCTAGAAAGTGATTTCTGACTGAGGCCTGGTTAGCAGAATGTCTTCTTCAGCAAATGGTAAATACTTACTTGTAAACTGAAATGTTTGCTCTTACCTCAGGTGCAGTTAATATGGCTCCTGGTGACATACTTGAGTGATGAGATAACTGGTGAGCCTCAATAGAGTCTTTTGAAACCAAATTGGTTTCAAGTGAAACTGATATTACTGTGAGTCTTCCATTCCAAATAGATAAAAGTCAGTCTCCCAAGCATTGAAAGTTCCCTTGACAGTAGCCTGTGATAATGCTAAAATGTGGGGTGCTTCTGGAAAGGAGTATTTAGGAAGTAGAATTCATAATTCCAGAGACAATTCTTTTAGAAGTTATTAAGTTGCTTTGATTAGGCAGGTTTCCAAAACAGGGAAATGTGTGCCAGGGCAGAATTTGTCTTCAAAGGACAAATCCAGACTTTAACGAAAGCCATTATGCAATGAAATCTAGAAATGGATTTTCATTCTCTGAATTTTGTAAATTATGGAGGGAGGCCATCAAGGTATTTTACATAAATTAACTGTGGCTTCACCTTATTTTCCCCATCTCAACCTTATGTCTAAACTCACCCACCCACCCTCGCCCAAGTACACAGAAACTGAGTTGAGAGAAGGTTTTACCAAACAGAATCAGAGAAATATCATTGGTTTGGAAATTATGAAAAAAAGCAGAAATAATCACAGCCTTGACAACTCACTCTAAACCAGTCTCTAATTCCTCATTTGTGAAATGGGTATAAGAACTCCTGCATGCCCCACCTCCGGTGGTTATGAAGATCACTTGGCAGAATGCATCGCAAAGAGTCTTGGAAAGCATATTTGAAGATGTTCTTAAAGTATTAGCTTCATAATTCAGTTTCATCCAGTGAACTATGTTAGGTCCTTCCATCCACTGAACTAATTTGTCACATGTTCTGTAAAGGTTTTAAATCTATGCTATAAAACATAAAGGTAAAGATGATCCTACGTTTGGAACTGCCCGTGAAAGCCAGCCTCACCTGCATCACTGCGTTTGTTGCCTGTGATTTAGAGAACATGTAAGTACTGGTACCTGTGCTTTCACTCTGCAGGTGAAAATCGAGGCCAAGAATTCTCACTAACCACATTAGACACATTGGGCAAAGGCAGGTACTGAACAGGAGCTTGACTGTAGCTGTTGCCATGCCATGCTTTGCTTCCTAATTAAGTTTGTAGCTCGTTGGCCTCTGCTTGGAACAGTGTTCATAAGCTATTAGAGTTTTTATGGTAAAATAAAACGGTAAAGGGGCTTCCCTGGTGACTCGGACGAGAAAGAATCTGCCTGGAATGCAGGAGTCCAGGATTTGATCCGTGGGTTGGGAAGATCCCCCAGAGAAGGGAATGGCAACCCGCTCCAGTATTCTTGCCTGGAGAATCCCATGGACAGAGGAGCCTTCCAGGTTATAGTCTATGGGGTTGCAAAGAGTTGGACAAAACTGAAGGCTTTCATGTCCCCAAATCTGCCTGCTCCTCATTTTACCTCCTTCAGATGGTGAGATGGAATCTCCCTCACAAACCAGTTGTACAGCAGTACCCACTGGAGTTTTGTTTTGTTTTTTTCCCCACTGGGGTTTTTTTAAGTGTCCTTTAAAAAACCTGTAGGTCTGGCAAGACCCTTATGGTCTTAGCCTGGAGCCTGAGCTCATCAGCCTAAAAGAGCTCACCCCTGGCCAGCCACAGGCCCCTGAGAAGCAGTTCCAGCCCATTCATGACTGTATCATTGGAACAGATGGTGACCAGGGGCAGAGAAGTGTCTGCTCACATGCCCTTCTTGGAGCATAAAGAAGTCCCATCCAGTGCTCCCAATGAGTCCAGGGATGATGTTAGTATGGGACACAAACTCCCAAGACCACCTACTTCTTCTCCGCTGCCCCGCCCCCATTGCTAGTCATAGCAATCATGATGCCAGCTTATGTTCAGGTCTAAACAGAGGCTATGTGTTATACTCCACGCTTTGCTCTCTGATCTAAGCTGATTGGACAGGAGACACATCTGCCCCAGGAGCCACCAATTCATAGGTTGATCACCCATCAAAAAAATGTGACTCAGCACATGGGACTAGATCAACCAGATTCTCTAGGAAATATTAATACCAAGAAACAGTCTGTTAGCCACAAGTGTTGAAACCAAATGGTCAAGACTCATAGGCCATGATAGGCTGTATGCAAAACAAAGATTTAAGAGAGCAAAATACTGGATAAGAAGTAGCCTTGAGACCAGGGATATTTAGAGTCTAGATATGAAAGCCCATCTAGTCTCAGGGTCTGGATAGTCTTAAGACTGTGAAAATAAAGTGTTGCCTAATTGCCCTAGTTGCTGCATGTATTAATATTCAGGTATTTGGGGAACTAAAAGTTGGCTTCTCTGTAATTTAAGTTTTTGTCTCTAAGATTAGGTCCCAGATAAGCCTTTTGTGTCCCAGGAACCAACTCTTTGAATAGGTCCAGGTAAAAGAGAACAAAAGACCAAGACTGGAAGCTAGAGCCATGACTTGAGCAGACACGAGGCTCGGAGAAGGGCTGCATGGGGCTCTCTCCCTGCCAGGTTTGTGTGTGTCTGTTGATGGTTAACCTTTCATTTAACTGGAACTGTATAGGAAGCACTGAGCAAAGCTTCCACATAGCTTTCCATTCAGCCCTTCATTGGCTAAGCAAACTTTCCTGAATACTAACTATGCAGCAGACACTGCTAGGGATCAGGAGTCAGCAGGACACAGCACCTGCCCTCAGGGTTCATGGTCAAGGAGACTGATCCTTGAGACACAAAGCCCAACATATGAAGGACTCACCATTCATTCTGTGCTTTTCCTGCCACATCAGAGCCAGCTGAATGAAAACCAAAGTCCCCTACTTTCTGGAAACGTTTAGGTTTAGAAAATGACAGACTCTGCAATTGCAGCATCTGATTATGCTACGTACAATTCTCCTTCCCAAAGATCTTTAACTGATTAGTAAGGTGCCCACAATATCCCTCTGGGGATAGAGAACAAATTGCCAACTGCCAGGAATCAACAAGCATTACAAACCCAAATTTCAGAGCTGTCACCACCAAATGAAATCAGGAGCCCAAACTGTAAGGAAAAGAACAACCAATTTAGGAACTCTACTATGCCGTCAAATGAAAGTTTTAAGAACCGTATACTTTGCGAATGAAGCCACAGTCCACTGAACACTCTCACTGTGCATTGTTGATATCAATAAACTGCCATTCAGGATGTGCTGGCTTATTAATGAATGGGTTTCGGTTTTATGCAGCCTCTGAATAAAATTTGCTCTACGGAGCAAATCTAAACAGGCAAACCAGGTAGAGCTCTGCAGTGATCATCATTTCTTTTTCTTTTTTCTTTCTTTGTGATACCATTTCTTTGCTGCATTAGCCTGTTTTGTTTGGTTGAAATTGTGTTTTCTCCTGGACAACTTACATATGAAATAAAGCACATTGTCTTACTGAAAATTTTCTTTCCAAGGTGTTAGTGGATACTCACGTTCACATTTTGTCCTTTCTCTTACTTAGTAGTTCTTTCTCCATTACCCATAAGGAAAAAATTTTAACAAGTATTTATAAATTCTCATAATATTAGAAATCATCATGTGATCACTGATGTTATTTTACTGGTTTTGAAATTATAGGATCCTAGACTCTTTTAGTTGGAAGATAGTTTAGTGGGAAAATTATCTGACTTTCCACCCTGGAATCAACACAGAAAAAAACCTCATACCCTGTGGATACTACATAGGCTTACCTGGTCAAAGATGAAGCAGAAGTAGGGCTTCAGCAAGGCAGGTACTCAGAAAGAGGGAGCAGGGAATGAATGGGGTGCACATGGAGAGTTTTCAATGTAATTTAATATTTAGGAGTAAAAAGCAATGTAGTCACCACTGGGCGGGAGTGGAAGAATTTCCTTGATTTTAATTTATGTATGGGTTGAGAGGACACCAGAATATTTTCAGTTTGGAGTCTGAAAGGTTTTACTCTAGCTCTGAATGTCTGTTAAGACCACTGTTATCGCATGTTAAAGGGATGCCCATGTTAGGATTTGGGGTCATCCAGTTTAGCTAAGTCTCTCAGTTGTGTCTGACTCTTTGCGGCCCCATGAATAGCAGCACGCCAGACCTCCCTGTCTATCACAAACTCCCAAGTTCACTCATACAGGCACATCTATCGAGTCGGTGATGCCATCCAGCCATNTATTTGTAAGCCTCCCCAGATAGCCATTTTGCTTTTTTGCGTTTCTTTTCCATGAGGATGGTCTCGATCCCTGTCTCCTGTACAATGTCATGAACCTCCATCCATAGTTCATCAGGCACTCTGTCTATCAGATCTAGTCCCTTAAATCTATTTCTCACTTCCACTGCATTATCATAAGGGATTTGATTTAGGTCATACCTGAATGGGATTTAAACCTCATCTTTACCACATTCTAGCTGTGTGACGTTGGGCAAGTCATGTCCCCTCTCTGAGCCTTTCTGTGAAGTGCAGTGAAATGACTGTAGAGCTGGAAATAGAGAACATGCAGTTGACAACTGCAAGGTTATTGTTATTGATTAATCTCTGCTTGAATACTTCTAGCATTGAGGAACTCACTATCTTGCCAGAGCCGAAGCATCACCTGTTGATTCACCAGGAGTGACTGCTATGGTCAGCCCCTTCTGGGCCTCCGTTGTAGACAGCATCCCTTTTCAACAGCTCAGGACACCCATAAGGCCCCCAAACAGAGGCTGAGCTCAGGACACCTCGGGAGAGGGGACTGGTGCTGTGACAGGGAAGGCCCTTCATCACCTGGCTGAGGTGAGACTAATTGGAGCTGGCTGGAGATCTCCCACAGATTCCACGGTCCCATCACTTCTGAGAGTCATCTTTCCAAGCACCCAAAAGATTCAACCCACCCAGGGCATACACCTTCAATGCAGCATACAACTCTTTCCAAAACACCTGGGCTTGGGACTTCCCTGGTGGTCCAATGGTGAAGACTCCACCTTGCCAATGCAGGGGATATGGGTTTAATCTCTGGCCGGGGAACTAAGATCCCACATACTTGTGCAGCAAGGCCAAAAGAAAAAGAAAAAACACCTGGGTTTGGTGCATTTAAAAGTCGGCAGCAAAGATGATCACCTCTACAAGCCTGACGTGGAACTCATTACCAGAATTCTACAGTAGGCCAGTGGAAAATGAGATTCGATTTCGGAAAACTCCATTAGACTACCCATGTAACTGCTCAAGCATGGCATTGCTAAAGTAAAGTTCGCCTGGGCTGAACTCAGGAGAAAACTTGCCTGTCGTTATCTTGGAGTCCAGACTCTTGGCAGTTATGACATTTGCTCGCACAAACATTCTCCATAACAGTTAGCTGAGGTGGGCTGGAGGGGAACAGGAAAAATAAAATAGATTGAAATCAGTTAACAAAAAACGAGCTGGGGTATAAGTGTTTGGGCCTTGGAGCAGCTTGCCCACACCCTAGCTGTACACTTCTTGGTGCCCCTGTAAATGGGGGTGAGGGCAAGTGCCTCACGGGTTCAGTCTGTACATATTAATGAGATGCCTGATGTAGAGTGCTAAACCCAGGACCTGGCACAAAGAAACGACTTGGTAACAGGTACTCAATAGTTGATAGCAGTGAGTGTGCCAGGGCTCGGGAGAAACTCCAAGAGTGTCACTAGACCTCAGTGGTCTTTCTTGTACCAGACCCCAAAACACCTTGTCCTTTGCTAGAACTGGTCGCCTCAGAGCATCTTTGCTCTGTCCCTAAAACAAACTATAAAATGACATCAGTTCTTGAAACACACTTGTAATAAACTGTTTCTTTGGGATAGACGAGGAAGGATGCAGTGAACAATTTGGACTAGGAAACCACCCCTCTTTCCCATGTAAAGATTCACAACCTTATTCTGTAAGAGGCCCGATCATGTACATATATGTGCATGAACACACACATGAAGCACCTTGGCCTAGCAAGCCTGTCCTGACGGACCTGTGACTCCTCCCAAATCACCCCCAGGAGGTATAGAAAGGGAGCCTAGATTCCTGGAGGCTTACACAGGGAGGAGCTTCTAATTGGAGGGAGCAGGTGGGCCAGCTGACCCACTGTGTTACCGTGGGCAGTGCTTTCACTTCACTGGTTTATAAAGAGACACCATTTTTACCTGCTCCCATATCAATTAACTTTGGAAACCAAGCCTATATTAAACCCCAAATTTCCCTCTTTCAAAATGTAACACAATAAAATCAATTAAATAAGTGTTAGTAGCTCAGTCGTGTCTGACTCTGCGATCTCATGGACTGTAGTCTGTCAGGCTCCTCTGTCCATAAGATTCTCCAGGTAAGAATACTGGAGTGGGTTGCCATTTCCTTCTCCAAGGAGAGGAAAAAAAAAAAGTGTATATATATATGTATCCCTCTATTTAGTCCTGAGCTGTCTATTATGGTAACCACTAACCCTATGTGGCTATTTAAACTGAAATTTAAATGACTAAAAATAAAATTAAAATTCAGTTCCTCTAGCCACATGTGACTAACAGCTTCATATTAAGCAGCACAGATATAGAATGTTTCTGTCCCTGCAGAAAGTTCTGTTAGACAACACTGATCTGCTATGGNATGGTAACCACTAACCCTATGTGGCTATTTAAACTGAAATTTAAATGACTAAAAATAAAATTAAAATTCAGTTCCTCTAGCCACATGTGACTAACAGCTTCATATTAAGCAGCACAGATATAGAATGTTTCTGTCCCTGCAGAAAGTTCTGTTAGACAACACTGATCTGCTATGGATTAAAATGTGTCGTGTTCTCCCCTACCCCATACGTTGAAACATTAATCCCCAATGTGTTGCTGTTTGGAGATGGAGCCTTTGGAGGTAATTAGGTTTAGATGAGGGTTGGATGGCATCACTGACTCAATGGACATGAGTTTGAGTAAACTCCAGGAGTTGGTGATGGACAGGGAAGCCTGGCGAGCTGCAGTCTATGGGGTTGCAAAGAGTCGGACAAGACTAAGCGACTGAACTGACTGAGATCATGAGCGCAGGGCCTTCATGATGGGATTAATGTCCTTATAAGAAGAAAGAGGAGCTTCCCTGGCAGCTCGGTGGTAAAGAACCCATCTGTAACACAAGAGACTCAGCTTTGATACCTAGGTTGGTAAGATCCTCTGGAGGAGGGCATGGCAACCCACTCCAGTACTCTTGCCTGGAGAATCCTATGGACAGAGGAGCCTGGTGGGCTACAGTCCACGAGGTCGCAGAGTCGGACACGACTGAGTGACTAAATACAACGACACAAGAGGGAAACACCTTCCTCTGTCACGTAAGGACACAACAGGAAGGCAGCTGATTGCAAGCCAGGAGGATAACTCTCACCAGGATCCAAATTGGCCAGCACCTTGAACTTGGACTTCCCTGCCTCCAGAACTGTAAGAAATAAATGTCTGTTGTTTAAACCACCCAGTCTGTGGTGCTTTGTTATAGCAGCCTGAGCAGACCAATACAGAAAATAAGCATAAACGAGTCCTGTCCAGCTTTTTTTTATTCATGTGAACTGGACTTTTCACCTTGAAACTGGTTTTGGAAAGAGATTTTTCCTGTGGGAGTATAAAATGTGACTTCCAGCAGGTTGCCAGCTGCTGCTTCTGGGAAAAGGCTGATGTTGCCCCTGTGTTTATTTTTGCAATGAGTGTCTGCAGTGGCCACAGTTCTCCTCCTCCCCAAGGGTTTCCAAATTGCATTTTCTTCTAGATAATAATGAGCAAGCTGATAAATATCAGCCCTGGACCTGAGAGGGGAAGGGGGCGATTTCATCCCAGGTCTAAATCCATGCTGCCATCTAGTGGATCCCGCCCCCTCCTCACCCCGCCACCCAGACAGAAACAAGGATTTTGTGCTGTTGACCAGAAACTTCGATGTAAATTTGCCTGGCAAACCCTCGGAAGGTGAACCTCAGCTGTGTGCCAGGTCGTGAGTTGAGCAGTTTATACATTCTCTCAGTTAATTCGCAGCCCCAGGCAGGGGAAGTACCATGCGTTTTTCAGATGAGGAAAAGGGCTCAGAGAAGTGAAGAACCTGCTTCACTGGAAGAACCACTGAATGGATAAATGAATGAACAAACCAGTAAAGACGTGCAAGTTTCATTTCTGTGCACCGTTTTCAGAGTTATAGAACGTGGACACTGCATTCAGACAGACACAGAGATGAGATGAGGGGCGCTGGGGAATGATGGCAGAAACAGCTAACGTTTATTCCTGCTTCTGCAGAAATCAGGCTCCAGTAGAATATCACCTGATTACAGGGCCTTTGCTGCTCTGTCTCTCCTCTCCCCTGACTTGTGACGTGAGCCCAAAGCCAGCTGGTGAGCCACTCCCATTCTTCGCTTAGGAACTGGAACTAGCGAAGGGGTCCTGTGAGAGGGAACCCGGCGTGACTCTCTAGGGGAAACCTGAACTGAGTCGACAGTCTAGGGAGAAAGGCAGGAGGTGTGCAGCTGTGCGGAATGAGAGGAAGGGGGGG
>SJYA01002280.1:2608735-2657135 GCA_006410615.1 Neotragus moschatus | reverse complement strand
GCTGAGGCCCTGAGAGTACAAGCTGCTAATCTGATTGGCTGAGGTCCAGGACATTCCCTGGGCCTTGCATCATCAGTGGTTGAGACTCCATGCTTCCACTGCAGGGGGCACAGGTTAGATCCCTGGTTCAGGGGAACTAAGATCCTGCAAGTCCAGTGGTAAAAAAAAAAAAAAGCCTGCCTTCATGAGCAGATACCACTAGGCTCTTCTTTCCTACCTCTTCCATGTGGGTAACTAAATGGGCAGACAAACCAGAAGCAGCAGGGAGCTTCAATCATACCTTCAGCCCAACTCTGAATGTTCCAAAGCAGCTTTCCTTCTAGCTCCGCTATCAGTGATTTTTCCTGTTTATCTGGCAGTGTGTTAGTAAATGTTTAACAGCCAACTTTTTATGGAGGTTGGAAAGGGTAGAGAGGACAAGAACAGTCTGGATTTGTACATTTGCCAGTTTCCATAGTGTAAATACTCTCTCTCACGGTGGCCAGTTTCAAAACATCAACACCGACATTACTCAGAAGGAACGTAACATTAGTACACTTTTATATAGTATTTCTACGATACAGACACAAGAGCCATAAATAACTTTAAGAGCACAGGTAATTGTAAAATGGAGCAAAATAATTAGGGAGTGCTGAATTTTGAATATTTATTACCTTCATTTTAAATATTGTTTAATTGTAAGTTGATAGAAGTTAATTTTTAACAATGGCTGTATTTAACAACTGGCTTACAAAATTCCTCAAAATTTAACCATTGGCTTTCATGAGCTGTTCCAGCTGGCTCCAGCATGCCCCTGCTTTTATCTATTATTCCGTGCCTATGGTGTTTGCTTCACCTGGACCCTTATCTTGTTTTCAATTGCCAAGCATCTTTCTCTTTGGTACACAGCCTCTTCCATTCCATTCTGTTCAGGACGGACTGAGAATCACAGGACCTACCTCCTTCCCATCCTGATAACAGGACCTGTGACCTAAGCCATGTGATGAAGGGACAAGTGATGGGGCTGAGTNCACCTGGACCCTTATCTTGTTTTCAATTGCCAAGCATCTTTCTCTTTGGTACACAGCCTCTTCCATTCCATTCTGTTCAGGACGGACTGAGAATCACAGGACCTACCTCCTTCCCATCCTGATAACAGGACCTGTGACCTAAGCCATGTGATGAAGGGACAAGTGATGGGGCTGAGTATGGGCATTCCTGGGACCTTGACTGTGATACCATAACTGTAAACTCATTCTCAGCGTTGGGAGACAACTCAGCCCACTCCCAAACCATGTCCTCCCGGTATTGAACCTAATGTTTCCTTCTGGTGACTCACTAGAGCTTCCCCTAGGTCTGTGCTATGTACGCTGCAGGAAGGCCTGGGAGAACCTTGACAAGCCTGACTTCCAATCCTCACTCTGCCATTCCCTAGCCCTGTGCCCAGGGGTGGAGGAGGGTGTAAGTCACTACACCTTTCAGAGTCTCTGTCCCCTCATTTGTTAAACATGCCAAGAATGGTTCCTATATCACAAGGTGCTAGTAAGAATTATTATTTTTTGCCATGCCACGGGGTTTTCTGGACCTTAGTTCCTTGACGAAGGATTGGACCCATGCCCTGTGTGGTGAAAGCATGGAGTCCCAGTACTACTAAGAAGTAGACTGTTCATGCTAACTGCCTCCCTCTGTGCCCAGGATGTGCTTAATCGGTGGCCAGTTTTCTGAGTCTGGATGGATGGGGGGTGGGGGGCAATGGAGGCTCTAGGGAAGAAATGGGAAATGGGCCCCCGGGCAACTCTGCCCTCCTTGAGCTTGCTGCTGAGTTTTCCTGACTCGCATTAAGAGTCTCCAGCTCCCCTCACTGGACTTGCCAGCCTGAAGTTTTCTAGAACAAGGGAGCTTCTCTTGCATCAACCAGCCTGGAGTAATGGGAATCTAGCTGCCTCCTACTGAGGGGAGACAGGACCTGGAATGCCCAGGATGGGAGGACTCCCAGGGGTTGTGAATTCTGGGGTTGTGAACTGCCATAGTTGTGAATTCTGGGGTTGTGAACTGCCACAGTTGTGAATTCTGGGGGACTGAACAGACTTTGCTCACCCTATACTGGGTTTTGGAAACACTGAAATTCATTGCTAAGGTTTAGAACCTGGGGGCTTTGGCCTGACATTGGGCCCATACTCTTGGCTGTGGGCACCAGTGGCTGAAATGCCCCTGCAGTCAGGCAGCAGCTCTGTGGCTGGCCAGCCTCTGCCTGGCTCCCAGTACCCATGACCAGTGCCTCCAGCTGGGCCCCACACACATGCACATTTGTGTCCTCAAGCTGGTGGTCGCTGCACAAACTCTGGGGCAAGTGTATGTAGCCTCTGGGGCTTCACCACCCCATATATCATCATCAGGTGATAACCTCCTCCTATTAAGGATAAACCATCTCTGCTTCCATCCAAAGCCAATCTATTGAAAACCCAGGGCTTCCCTGGTGGCTCAGTGGTAAGGAATCCACCTGCAATATGGGAGACCTGGGTTCAATCCCTGGGTTGGGAAGATCCCCTGGAGGCGGGCATGACAACTCATTCCAGTACTTTTGCCTGGGGAATCCCCAGAGACAGTGGAGCCTGGTGGGCTACAGTCGATGGGATTGCAAAGAATCGGACATGACTGAGCAACTAAGCACGTTAAGGATAAACCATCTCTGCTTCCATCCAAAGCCAATCCCTCTACTATAAACTAGACCTGACCCCTCTCATCCACTCAAGGACGCCATTCCAGCAATTCCTCCTCTCTCTGAAGCCATAGGTTAAATCCATTTCACCTGTCTTCACTAATCAAGTTTGTTTTAAGACTTACATGTCCTCCCAGCAGCATGAAGCCTAAACAGTAAGATGTTTGCCTGAGTTATTGCCCAGAAACTTGGAGGGTAATTCGATCTGAATGGATTAAGATTGGATAGGACCATTGACCCTCTAACTGGGACTGCACCAGGTTCCACTCAGGAACTTTTTGACATCAGAAGGCCCAAACCTCCATGCTCGGAACGTGCAGAGGTGTGTAGGTGAGTTATGCCTGCACAGAAGGACAATTCCTGAATCTTTTCCCAATCACATCCCCACATTCCCCATGCCTCCAGCTGACCTGAATCATCTTTATTCATAATCCCATAAATACCCTAGCCCCTTGCTTTTTGGGGGCAGACTTATGACTTGTTCTTTCAGCCTCTCCTCCAGTTGTCTCACAAATAAGACCTCTTTTTGCTGCAAACAGTGGTATCTCAACATTTGGCTTGCTGTGCGTCAGGCAGAGACCTCTCCTACTTTGTCGGTTTTTCTCCCTCTATGGGGTCATTCTCTATCAGACAAACGCACAGTCATTCCTCCTTTCTTAAAACACTCTTATCTTGACCCTGCATGCCCTGCCAATTGTTTCTACCTCAGCTCNTATCTCAACATTTGGCTTGCTGTGCGTCAGGCAGAGACCTCTCCTACTTTGTCGGTTTTTCTCCCTCTATGGGGTCATTCTCTATCAGACAAACGCACAGTCATTCCTCCTTTCTTAAAACACTCTTATCTTGACCCTGCATGCCCTGCCAATTGTTTCTACCTCAGCTCTTGTTGCTAAGTCACTTCAGTCGTGTCCAACTCTGTGTGACCCCATAGATGGCAGCCCACCAGGCTCCCCCGTCCCTGGGATTCTCCAGGCAGGAACACTGGAGTGGGTTGCCATTGCCTTCTCCAATGCATGACAGTGAAAAGTGAAAGGGAAGTCGCTCAGTCGTGTCCGACTCTTAGCAACCCCATGGACTGCAGCCCACCAGGCTCCTCCATCCGTGAGATTTTCCAGGCAAGAGTACTGAAGTGGGGTGCCATTGCCTTCTCGGATCTCAGCTCTATCTGAAGCTGAACTTCCTATAAAGGCATCTACTTCTTGTCTCTAATTCCTCTCCTCCCATTCTCAAACAACTGCAGTCAGGCATCAACCCCTTTTGCTCAACCAAAACTGCAAAATCACCAATGCGAAATCGTGCTGCTAAATCCTCGGCATGTTGCAAATGCTCAGGCTCCTCTTGACCCATCAACGCTATTTGTCAGACTCCTTCTGCTTCTCCCTCCTATTTCACATGTCTTTGAAGACACCTGGCTTACCAGCTGTTGTTGTTTAGTAGATAAGTTGCGTCCAACTCTTTTGCGACCCCATGGACTATAGCCAGCCAAGCTCCTCTGTCCATGGGATTCTTGAGGCTAGAATACCCGGGAGGTTGCCATTTCCTTCTCCAGGGCATCTTCCCGACCCAGGAATTGAACCTATGTCCCCTGCATTGGAAGGTAGGTTCTTTACCTCTGAGCCACCATGGAAGCCTGGCTCACCAGCTACTCTTCCATTCTCCTCTGAAAGAAGCCCAAACTTCACAGAATCTTCAGCTACCATCTAGGCTGCTGGAATAGTGAAGGCACAAGGGGGGGTCGAGAACCTAAGCACCCAAATGTTATACTTAATGGAAGATTTAGGTTTTGTTTTTAGGCTCCACTGTGTGGTATGCAGGATCTTTGTTCCCCAACCAGGGATCAAACCCATCTCCTCCGCATTGGGAGCATGGAGTCTTAACCACCAGGGAAGTCCCTGGAAGATTTGTTCTAGATCAAAGGTTTGTTCTATCAACTATGTTATCCTTCGTGTGCTTGTGTTACTAGGTCCTTGCTCTCCCTCTCCACAGAGGCAGTACCTGGCAGCAGGGGACCCAGCAAGGGGGAAAGGGCAGGAATACTGCACCACTGCTTCTCACTTAGCTGCATTAATTCCAACAACCTCCTAACTGTTTCTCTTCATCCTTGCTTACTCTGTTCTCAACATAGCACACATCAGAACCTGTTACTCATCAGCTCAAAACTCTCTACTTTCCATCCCACTCAGAGTAAAATCCCTGGGTCCTCACCAGGTTTGTAAGGTCCCATGCGAACCGATCCTCTCTGCACTCATCCCTTCCTCCCTCCTCTTACTCCTGCTCCAGCCGTCTGTGCTCTCTGCTGACCCTCAAACCTCCCAGCACGCTCCCACCTTCAGCCTTTGCACCTGCCCTTCACCCTGAAATGCTCCCCTAGTGTGTCTCCTGGCTATTGCCCTCAGTCTCCATCAACCACTGTTTACATGTTTTCTCTTCAAGAAACCCTGGTTTCCTCCCACCCTCTGACCATCCTCATCCCTACTTTTTGTTTTCCCCTTCGCCTGTCATCCTCTGATACCATATTCTGATTTACTAATAATATTTGCTGTCTGTATCCCCACCCCCAATCCCAAGAGCCTAGGAAGGTGCCTAACGCATAATAAACACTCAAATACTTGACTATATGAATGCCTAGGAAGGACCATGCCTTTCATCAGATTAGCAAAGAGTTTTGTGCTCCAAAAAGCATTTAAAAATTATAAAACATTTCTAAGGACTAAAGCTGTTTGAAACCAAGCTAACCCCTTGTTCCAGTCCTCAAAGAGCCTTTCTGAGTAGGGACATGGCAACAGAACCAAATATATGTTGCCCTTGGCTTTTTCCAATCCCCCTGACTTGACAGTGTTGGGGATCTCCTCCTCCCCTGGTCTTGGAAGCCCCTGAATGCTGGCTGGGCAGCAGCCTCCAGCCCCCATGAGGGCACTCCCCCCAGCAGTGGCACAGACAGGAGAGAGACCATGAGATTTTACCATGCAAGTGGGTACTGTATGTGGAGTACGTGCTGGGAGCAACGAGAACAGCGGTAAATACAGAACAGAAAATAACGATCTTCGAAATGACAACAAACGAGACACATTATCTAAGCACTAACACCTAAGGAGGCGGCTGCCAGGCTCTGGTGGGCAGCTCCTCAGGAGAGAGAGGCCGACTTCTTTCCAGGCTGCCTGGTCTTCAGACCTTGTAACTTTTCATCTTTCAGCGCCTTTAAGAATTTATCTGCAGAAGACCAAAACAAACTTAGATGTAGGAGAGAGAAGGGCTTTTTTTCTAACACTTCCAAAGCTAGCTTTGGGGAAGCAATCGTGTGCTTCCCCACNAACACCATGTGAAAAGACCCCAAAATTCACCAAGTGTCAGAGAAATGCAAATTAGAATAGCAAGCTTTTATACCCTTGAGGCTGGAAACAAGAATGTCCCAAAAAAAGCTATAATATTTATCATTTCTGGAGATCTGGACAACAGAGTGTCCTTCCCACTGCCATTGGAAATGTAGTGTTACAGTCGTTTTGGAAACAAATCTGGATACTTCTTATCATAATTACACATATTTTTGATCCAGCAAGCCTGCTTTGGGCATCCCATAGAAACAAATATATACAAGAACGCTTGTTGTACTGATGAAAAACTGGAAACAAAATAATCTATTGTTAAGAAAATGACTGAAACAAATTACATAGAAAACATAATATGTGCAATTGTGAAAAAAATGACTTAGACTTAGACCTATTAATTTGGAGATATTTCCAGTTAATTATGAGAAGTAAAGTGTGTATGATTTGGTCACAGTTTTTGTTAAAAAAAAAAAGTGATAAATAATGAGAACCTACTCTGTAGCTCAGAGAAGTCTACTAAGTGCTCTGTGGTGACCTAAATGGGAAGGAAATCCAAAAAAATGGGGATATATGTATACATATATGATTCATATACATACATGATTCACTCTGATGTACAGTAACTAACAGAACATTGTAAAGCAACTATACCTCAATAAAAATTAATTAAAAAGAAAGTGATAATAAAGATCCTACACATATATTTATGTGTGGATGTGTAAGAGACATTATATGTGTATGTATGTATGAAAAAAACTATAGAAGGAACCAAATTTCTTATTAAAATGTACTAAAAAGCTTATTTGATATAATCACATTAACACATTTATACAAAAGTATATGTGTAATATATTAATGAAACAAAGCTTCTAAGAGAGCCAGTAGCATGCAGGATCCAGCCTGTACTGGACCCAAGAGCCAATTGTTGAATTTTCAGGACCTTTGCAGGCCAGTCTTAAACACAGCTGTTATTAAACATTAAATAACATAAGCTTACTGTTAAACACTTCATATTAAAAATCAAGGGAACAAATACTCCAAACTCGTCACTTCCTAATTATCTTGTTATTTCTTACTATTATCTATGAGCTTGAGGTTACATCTAAATATCTACACATTTACTAAGCTAAGATTTTAAGGAAAAACCAGACAAGTGGGAAAATAATCTCTACTCAATGAAAAAGTATTAATAATCCTAAAAATTGAGCCAAAGATGATCATAGAAACATTTATCTATGAAAATTTAAACAGAAGGAAAAAACACTGGGTAAACATGTAAAATAGTTTTAACTTCACTTTTAAATTAATTTTACTGAAACATTTTTTTAAAAATGAACCTTTTGGCCAACCTAATATACAACATGATGCTGGGAAAAATTGAGAGCAGAAGTGGGTGACAGAGGATGAGATGGTTGGATGGCTTCACCGACTCAATGGACATATTTGAACAAACTCTAGGAGATAGTGACGGATGGAGAAGCCTAGCATACTGCAGTTCACAGGGTCACAAAGAGTCAGACACGACTTAGCTACTAAATAACAACAACAATATATAACAGTATGCTGCTGTATGTCTCTTCCTAGCTCTGCATTCAGGTATGTTGACTTGTTAACTTGAAATCACCCATGATGGGAGAATTACACCGTAGAAATTAGCAAGTGCCACACATCAGAACTTGATCTACCCTTTGCTGATTATTGAGACTTAAGAAAGAGATGGAGAAAATGTTAAATGCAGAGAAATTGGTTCATGTTGCATCTGAATAGCGTTCAAAAACTGAGAAAATATTCTTTTAGTATCAGAAAAACTGTTTTCCAGTTAGCAAGGAAGTCCCTCAAGTCATTGACACGACACGTGGGTGAATTTCTAACATCCATCTTTGTTGTTTTACTCATCTTGCTTGTTAATATAAGTGAAAATATTAATCAACATTCATGTCAAGACTGTACCTTGAGAGCCAGTTATTAACCACTTATTAATACAGAACCAGATGTGGAAAAAAAGAACCAAACTATACAGTTTTATGTGCCAAGATAAGGATTTTTATATTAATTCTGAAGTGGAAGCTATTAGAGGGTTTAGGACAGAAAAATAAGATGATCTGAATGCTGCTGTAAATGGATTATTTTCATAGTTGGGGATAAAATTCCCAAGAAAATTCCAGAAAAACCTCTACTTCTGCTTCACTGACTATGCTAAACCCTTTGACTGTGTAGATCTCAACAAACTATGGAAAATTCTTAAAGAGATGGGAATACCAGACCACCTTACCTGCCTTCTAAGAAATCTGTATGCAGGTCAAGAAACAGCAGTTAGAACTGGAAGTAGAACAACAGACTGGTTCCAAATTGGGAAAGAAGTACATCAAGGCTGTATATCTGTATATTTTCACCCTGTTATTTAGCTTATAGGCAGAGTATATCATGTGAAATGCCAGGCTGGATGAAGCACAAGCTGGAATTAAGATTGCAGGGAGAAATATTGATAACCTCAGATATGCAAATGACACCACCCTTATGGCAGAGATGTGTATAAGAGACAGCAGGTNGTGTTACAGTCGTTTTGGAAACAAATCTGGATACTTCTTATCATAATTACACATATTTTTGATCCAGCAAGCCTGCTTTGGGCATCCCATAGAAACAAATATATACAAGAACGCTTGTTGTACTGATGAAAAACTGGAAACAAAATAATCTATTGTTAAGAAAATGACTGAAACAAATTACATAGAAAACATAATATGTGCAATTGTGAAAAAAATGACTTAGACTTAGACCTATTAATTTGGAGATATTTCCAGTTAATTATGAGAAGTAAAGTGTGTATGATTTGGTCACAGTTTTTGTTAAAAAAAAAAAGTGATAAATAATGAGAACCTACTCTGTAGCTCAGAGAAGTCTACTAAGTGCTCTGTGGTGACCTAAATGGGAAGGAAATCCAAAAAAATGGGGATATATGTATACATATATGATTCATATACATACATGATTCACTCTGATGTACAGTAACTAACAGAACATTGTAAAGCAACTATACCTCAATAAAAATTAATTAAAAAGAAAGTGATAATAAAGATCCTACACATATATTTATGTGTGGATGTGTAAGAGACATTATATGTGTATGTATGTATGAAAAAAACTATAGAAGGAACCAAATTTCTTATTAAAATGTACTAAAAAGCTTATTTGATATAATCACATTAACACATTTATACAAAAGTATATGTGTAATATATTAATGAAACAAAGCTTCTAAGAGAGCCAGTAGCATGCAGGATCCAGCCTGTACTGGACCCAAGAGCCAATTGTTGAATTTTCAGGACCTTTGCAGGCCAGTCTTAAACACAGCTGTTATTAAACATTAAATAACATAAGCTTACTGTTAAACACTTCATATTAAAAATCAAGGGAACAAATACTCCAAACTCGTCACTTCCTAATTATCTTGTTATTTCTTACTATTATCTATGAGCTTGAGGTTACATCTAAATATCTACACATTTACTAAGCTAAGATTTTAAGGAAAAACCAGACAAGTGGGAAAATAATCTCTACTCAATGAAAAAGTATTAATAATCCTAAAAATTGAGCCAAAGATGATCATAGAAACATTTATCTATGAAAATTTAAACAGAAGGAAAAAACACTGGGTAAACATGTAAAATAGTTTTAACTTCACTTTTAAATTAATTTTACTGAAACATTTTTTTAAAAATGAACCTTTTGGCCAACCTAATATACAACATGATGCTGGGAAAAATTGAGAGCAGAAGTGGGTGACAGAGGATGAGATGGTTGGATGGCTTCACCGACTCAATGGACATATTTGAACAAACTCTAGGAGATAGTGACGGATGGAGAAGCCTAGCATACTGCAGTTCACAGGGTCACAAAGAGTCAGACACGACTTAGCTACTAAATAACAACAACAATATATAACAGTATGCTGCTGTATGTCTCTTCCTAGCTCTGCATTCAGGTATGTTGACTTGTTAACTTGAAATCACCCATGATGGGAGAATTACACCGTAGAAATTAGCAAGTGCCACACATCAGAACTTGATCTACCCTTTGCTGATTATTGAGACTTAAGAAAGAGATGGAGAAAATGTTAAATGCAGAGAAATTGGTTCATGTTGCATCTGAATAGCGTTCAAAAACTGAGAAAATATTCTTTTAGTATCAGAAAAACTGTTTTCCAGTTAGCAAGGAAGTCCCTCAAGTCATTGACACGACACGTGGGTGAATTTCTAACATCCATCTTTGTTGTTTTACTCATCTTGCTTGTTAATATAAGTGAAAATATTAATCAACATTCATGTCAAGACTGTACCTTGAGAGCCAGTTATTAACCACTTATTAATACAGAACCAGATGTGGAAAAAAAGAACCAAACTATACAGTTTTATGTGCCAAGATAAGGATTTTTATATTAATTCTGAAGTGGAAGCTATTAGAGGGTTTAGGACAGAAAAATAAGATGATCTGAATGCTGCTGTAAATGGATTATTTTCATAGTTGGGGATAAAATTCCCAAGAAAATTCCAGAAAAACCTCTACTTCTGCTTCACTGACTATGCTAAACCCTTTGACTGTGTAGATCTCAACAAACTATGGAAAATTCTTAAAGAGATGGGAATACCAGACCACCTTACCTGCCTTCTAAGAAATCTGTATGCAGGTCAAGAAACAGCAGTTAGAACTGGAAGTAGAACAACAGACTGGTTCCAAATTGGGAAAGAAGTACATCAAGGCTGTATATCTGTATATTTTCACCCTGTTATTTAGCTTATAGGCAGAGTATATCATGTGAAATGCCAGGCTGGATGAAGCACAAGCTGGAATTAAGATTGCAGGGAGAAATATTGATAACCTCAGATATGCAAATGACACCACCCTTATGGCAGAAAACAAAGAAAAACTAAAGAGCCTCTTGATGCAAGTGAAAGAGCAGAGTGAAAGAGCTGGCTTAAAACTCAACATTCAAAAAACTAAGATCACGGCATCTGGTCCCATCATTTCATGGCAAGTAGACAGGGGAACAATGGAAACAGTGAGAGACTTTATTTTCTTGGGCTCCAAAATCGCTGCAGATGGTGACTGTAGTCATGAAATTAAAAGATGCTTGCTCCTTGGAACAAAAGCTATGACCAACCTAGAGAGCATAGTTAAAAACAGAGACATTACTTTGCCAACAAAGGTCCATCTAGTCAAAGCTATGGTTTTTCTATTAGTCATGCATGGATATGAGAGCTGGACTGTAAAGAAAGCTGAGTTTCAATGAATTGATGCTGTTGAACTGTCATGTTGGATAAGACTCTTGAGAGTCCCTTGGACTGTGAAAAGATCCAACCAGTATATCCTAAAGGAAATCAACCCTGAATATCATTGGAAGGACTGATGCTGAAGCTGGAGTTCCAATACTTTGGCCACCTGATGTGAAGAGCTGACTCGTTTGAAAAGACCCTGATGCTGGAAAAGATTGAAGGCTGGAGAAGGGGACAACAGAGGATGAGATGGGTAGATGGTATCACCGACTCAATGGACTTGAGTTTGAGCAAGCTCCAGGAGTTGGTGATGGACAGGGAACACTGACATGCTGCAGTCCATGGGGTTACAAAGAGTCAGACACAGCTAAGTGACTGAACTGAGGTCCTGAGAGGGGATAAAATAGAGCATAGGTGGAGAAAATTAGAAATGATAAGCTGAGTTAGGAGAACAGTTAATGACTTACACCAGGTAGTCATGATGGAGGTAATGAAAAGTGGTCAGGTTCAAGCTGTAGAATCAAGATAATGTCAGAAGAACTAGCCGGTAATTTAGTTGAGAGCTTGAAGAGAACAAAATCATGCATAACTGCAAGGTTTTGGTTTGATCAACTGGAAGAATAGCACTACTATTTAGTAATAGGAAGTAAGATGAAGCAAAAATAGGTTGAGGGAGGTTTGGAGCAGAATCAAGAATTCTGTTTCGGACATGTTTATATATTCAATTGGAAATGGTGAGAGTGAAAATGTAGGGACTGTGTTTTCCATAGAATACAGATTCTAGGGGACTTAAAGTAAAAGGAGATATGGGACAATCCAACAAAGAGATGATGAGAAAGGAAAGATCCCAATTGACTAGACTGGCTTACGTCTTGGGTTGTATCTAAAGATAAAAAGAGATGAAACATTGTGGATAAAGTTGACTATATAAATTATGACCATATATGTGTGTGTGAGTCCCAGAAATACCTGGTGAATGGAAGAATTTAGACCCCTTAAGAAAAAGTTAGCTATAGCCTGGATTCGGCTAAAGAAAGCCTAGTCTAGGTAGACCAGGTAGGAAAGAGATGTTCAACATTTCACTCTATGTAGAAAATATAATCCCAATATACCCTTTGGACCCTAATATCCTTCCTAGATTTCGAATGTGTATGTGCCCTACTGTTTCCCATTCCCTCCACACTCCCCTCATCTTGCTCCCAGGTTTAATTTCAGTACAATTCAGTCACTCAGTCATGTTCAACTCCTTGCGACCCCATGAATCGCAGCACGCCAGGCCTCCCTGTCCATCACCAACTCCCAGAGTTCACCCAAACCCATGTCTATTGAGTCGATGATGCCATCCAGTCATCTCATCCTCTGTTGTCCCCTTCTCCTCCCGCCCCCAATCCCTCCCAGCATCAGAGTCTTTTCCAATGAGTCAACTCTTCACCTGAGGTGGCCAAACTATTGGAGTTTCAGCTTCAGCATCATTCCTTCCAATGAAGGAATGAACTTCCAGTGAAGTCCTGGCACCCAGGACTGATCTCCTTTAGGATGGACTGGTTGGATCTCCATGCTATCCAAGGGACTCTCAAGAGTCTTCTCCAACACCACAGTTCAAAAGCATCAATTTTTCGGCGCTCAGCTTTCTTCACAGTCAAACTCTCACATCCATACATGACCACTGGAAAAACCATAGCCTGNATTGGAGTTTCAGCTTCAACATCTGTCCTTCCAATGAACACCCAGGACTGATCTCCTTTAGGATGGACTGGTTGGATCTCCATGCTATCCAAGGGACTCTCAAGAGTCTTCTCCAACACCACAGTTCAAAAGCATCAATTTTTCGGCGCTCAGCTTTCTTCACAGTCAAACTCTCACATCCATACATGACCACTGGAAAAACCATAGCCTGGACTAGACGGACCTTTGTTGGCAAAGTAATGTCTCTCCTTTTAAATATGCTATCTAGGCTGGTCATAACTTTCCTTCCAAGGAGTAAGGGTCTTTTAATTTCATGGCTGCAATCACCATCTGCAGTGATTTTGGAGCCCGAAAAATAAAAGCTGACACTGTTTCCCCATCTATTTGCCATGAAGTGATGGGATCAGATGCCATGATCTTCGTTTTCTGAATGTTGAGCTTTAAGCCAACTTTTTCACTCTCCACTTTCATTTTCATCAAGAGGCTTTTTAGTTCCTCTTTACTTTCTGCCATAAGGGTGGTGTCATCTGCATATCTGAGGTTATTGATATTTCTCCCGGCAATCTTGATTCCAGCTTGTGCTTCTTCCAGCCCAGGGTTTCTCATGATGTACTCTGCATAGAAGTTCATTTAAGTGCTCAGCAAAGCCAGATCTGGTGGTCTAGTAGGTAAGACTCCACACTCCCAACGCAGGGTGCTCAGTTTTGATCCCTGGTCAGGGAACCAGGTCCCACACGTGACAACTAAGATATCCCGCATGCTGCAACAAAGATTAGTGATCCCAGGTGCCAAAATAAATACTTGGCATAGCTAAATAAATACAGATTTAAAATAAAAACAATAAAACAAAACAACCCGAAAACAAAACACATCTGTGTTGATCTCACAGTCCAGTTGACTGAGTGGAATTCAGAGTCCAAGGCTGATAACGTCTCATGAGGCTGTACAAGTACATGGCATGACTGGTGATGTCTGTAAAGAAGGTATGAGATACCCATGCTGGTGGAGTGATGGAGTGCTGTGCAGAGGACTACAGAGACATAAAGCAAAATACTACTCAGAGACCACAAGCCTGGAAGGAGCATATCCCATCTGGCCCCACTCCTACCCTAAAACAAGCACCAGCACTCCTGCTCTATGGCTGGGATGGCTCATCAGAGAAAGACTCCATCACCCTTGGATCCCATTTTATCAACTGCCAGCCTGGATCAGCTGTATTTGCTTTTATCTCTTTACCCCTAGCTGTTTAGTCATTGAATCCAGTTCTTTGAGACCACATGGATTGTAGCCCACTAGGCTCCTTTTATCCAAGGGAATGTCCAGTAAAGAATACTGGAGTGGGTTGCTATTTCCTTCTCCTGGGGATCTTCCAGACCCAGGGATTGAACCTGAGTCTCCTGCATTGGCAGGCGGATTCTTTACCACAGAGCACCTCAAAAGCCCCAGACTCCTACTTTAATACTCTCTTCTCAATGGCTTAAAGTCATTCAACTTGGTTACTGCCTGGATTTCCTACTGGAATTTTGGCCATGATACAACTGCCTAGATTTCAGCTTTTGCTTATTCTTTCAATTTTAGCATGTACTCTTTCCTCTAATAAGCTCTTTCCTCTCCCACCAGTACTGCCAAAGAGAGGACTTTTTGCCAGAGCCCCAGAACCTGAAGACTTCACTCCTCCTCTTCTTAGCCATCCCATCTCATGAGATAAAGAACCCCTTGCCATAGTGTGGAGTACCTGCTGTTATGCTGAGAAGACCAAGACTAAACAGGTACTAGTTTAAGACACAGTTTCTGTTGATGTCTAGAATAAGTTTTAAGTTAATCATGCAAACACCACGATATTGCTATGTTTATTCAATTTCCACCTCCTTCTTTCTCCAGAACTGTCACTCAAGATAAGAATAGCCAGGTAAATGATGAAAACATGGATATCAGAGCTTATTCCTATTATTTTTTGTAGAATGAGAGAAGGCTGCTCTAGTCAGTGTTTTCCCTGTATTTATTCAATTTTATTTATTTTTATTTTTCTCCATTAATTTTATTTCAAGTATGGTTGACTTTATGCAACTTTTGTAAGAGGAATGGAAGATGGGCAAGAAGAGACAATGACAAGTAGTTAAAGAATGTAACAATGAAAGGTAACATATTAGAATTTGGCTTTGAATTTTCTATGGTATAATTACCACCCCCCCAAAAAAAACAAACAGCCAGAACAGGATGAAACATTCAGAGGTGATGGTAATATGCTCATTGGCTTGATTTCAGTGACAGTTTCCCGGGTGTGTGCATATGTCTGAGCTCACCATACTGTGTATTAAATATGTGCATGTGGTATATCAATTATACATCAGTAAAACTGTTTCTAAAAAAAGAATTATAAGCTGAGTCTCTGTGTTTTACCCCCTGAAAATTACGTGGCATTGTAAATCAACTATACTTCAGCAAAAAATTTTTAAAGAATTATAGGAGTTGGGAATGAGCTCAGAGTTGAAACTATTTTTTAAACTTATTTTTACTGAAGTATAGTTGATTTACAATGTTGTGTTAATTTCTGCTGTATAGCAGAGTGATTCAGTTATACGTATACATTCAGTTATACGTATCCATACATATACATTCTCTTTCATATTCTTCCCCATTATGGTTTGTAACAGGATATTGAAAACAGTTCCCTGTGCCACACAGTAAGACTTTGCTTAACCATGCTATATATTAGTCCACATCTGCTAATCCCAAACTCCCAATCCATGCCTCTCCCACCCTTTCTTCCCCCTGACAATCACAAGTCTGTTCTCTGTCTGTGAGTCTTTCTTTTTCATAGATAAGTTCATTTGTGTCAGATTTTAGATTCCACATATGAGAGGTGTCGTATGATCTTTGTCTTCCTGTGTTTTACTGACTTAGAATTTATTTTTAACAATTCTTCTATTGAAGAAACATTTGTTAAGGACTCCCTGTGTCAGCAATGTTCTGGATGCTGGTGTGACAAGAAAGCAAGGCAGTCCCTGTCCCTGACCCATACATCTATCAGAGAATACAGAAGACACAAGAAGCAACAACAATAATGCACGATAATGGGGAAGTCGGAGCCATGGAAACGTGTAGCAGGGCAAGTCTGGTGTGGGAGGGGGTAAGGATTGTAATTCACGAATTAGAGACTGACTCATACAGCTATCAGTGACAATCAGGACAATCTGCACAGACTTCAGCTGGAGGGGGGGGGAAATCCATTTTCTTTTAAATCATCATTTTATTTACATATTGGCATCTCCTCATTCCTATCCACTCACTCGTGAAAGCAGGCCCTTTTTGGAGACTACAAACAGTGATTAAACAAAGGGGATTCTGGAAAGGCGAACAAAGCATTAGAGATGGTTTCATTTTATATAAATGCCAAATTTTCTGCCTCAGTAAGGTCACAGCTGTGACAAGAATTAGTCTGCTTTCTAGGTCATATATTTTCTAAAGCACCATGCAAAGAAAATACTAATACATCAGGGAAAATGAAACAAATGGACTCAATTATTTTAAAACCATGTGAGGAGGCAATTTTTATGATAAAAAGAATAAAGAAGCATATTGGATAAACAAAGAAAATTATATTGTTTGTATAAAGTAAATATGCATTTGCCGTTTAAATCCATGAGCATGCAAAGAACTGAGTCCTAAATTTAGTTTCCTGTTTTACATAAGATCCTGAATAGACATTAAATTAATTGATGTCTAATGAGTCTAACTGGAATAAACATGTCAGCCCACTCCAGTATTGTTGCCTGGAAAAATCCCATGGACAGAGGAGCCTGGTGGGCTGCAGTCCATGGGATCACAGAGTTGGATGTGACTGAGCGACTGAGCATGCAATGAGTCTAGCATCATTTTCAGTATAATGATATTCTGTGCACTTTTGGCAATTGGTAAATTATAATTCTATGAATTGCNATGCATTTGCCGTTTAAATCCATGAGCATGCAAAGAACTGAGTCCTAAATTTAGTTTCCTGTTTTACATAAGATCCTGAATAGACATTAAATTAATTGATGTCTAATGAGTCTAACTGGAATAAACATGTCAGCCCACTCCAGTATTGTTGCCTGGAAAAATCCCATGGACAGAGGAGCCTGGTGGGCTGCAGTCCATGGGATCACAGAGTTGGATGTGACTGAGCGACTGAGCATGCAATGAGTCTAGCATCATTTTCAGTATAATGATATTCTGTGCACTTTTGGCAATTGGTAAATTATAATTCTATGAATTGCATTTAAGAAATAACTACAAATAATCTCAGGATACGGGATATATAGGGTAAAAGACTGCTTACAGAAGGATGATTAAAGTATGAATTTTAGCCACTGATGAAATTATCTGATTCATATCAGAATTAATCAGCATAGGCTGAGTAATGTTTAGTCATGGACAAGACACACATCAGTAAATTAGCACTGAGTTGGTAATTATCAGTGTTTCCTGGGTATGGATGACACCACTAGATGCAGCTCAAAATAAACTCCTTTTGTACACTGCTCAGTGTTTTCGTTCATTCTGTGTTTGGACTTTGGCCACAGAGGGATTGATGTTTACTGCAAAGAGCTTGGAGTCAGAAGATCTATATTCTGGTCTCAGGGCTGCTGGAAGGTAACGATTTGACTCTACAAAAAAACAAGTTCAACACCTCTCTTCACGTTGCACAGCTGCAAAATGAAGATACTTTATAAAGCAGTGTTGTGAAAGGAGTGAAACAAGACCAGGAATATAAAATGACAAAATTTGTAATAGACACAAATACAAAACAACTAGATAGTCTACACACAGTGTAATAATAATGGAAAGAAACTAAATGATCCTTTTAGGAATATCAAAAAGAGCCTGTTGATAGAATTCTCATTTCTAAACCTCAAAAAGCCAGTTAGACTGTAGATGTGTGTTTGTGCATGTATATATTAAGTGGTGAGCACTTGCTAGTATTATTCATATATAACAGAATGATACATGCCAATATGTACAGAGCTTTTGAAGATTCAGAACCATGCAAAGAAGGTGATGATCAGCAATTTATTTGGATGTCTAGTACATTTTGCATCACTTCTACAAATAAAAAATCAATAAAGAAGGCTGATAAATGGGCTCCTCATGTGAGAGCTGAAGACAGAGACAGATGGAGAGGCTTTGTTTCTGAAACCTCTAGCCTGGGATAAATTACACAGTCGTGAGTTGAAGTCATCTACGATTAATTCCTGTTGTAAATTTCAGTTGAGAGGATGAAGGGAGCCTGATACAGTATCACATCATTGGTTTGCGTATTTTTAGCAAGCGGCTGTGATTTCAACAATGAAATTTTTTAGCCTAAAACATTATAGAAATTATGCAAGTTGTTTTAAACATACTGTTTTTAGAGAACAGACATACATTTATATTAATGTTTATTATAATGTTTCTTGTGTTCATTGGGAAGGAAACCTCAGATGTCATCACTATAAGAGAAAAATGCTTTTCTTCTATGTAATTCATAGGTTTGTTTGCTTCTCAAACCAGTACAAGCCATAGGGGCACCTAAACATATGAAGAATTCATCATATTAAATTAATACCTATCTCCACACTGTATTAAAGCTCAACATTCAGAAAACTAAGATCATGGCATCTGGTCCCATCACTTCATGGCAAATAGATGGNATCTATTTCTCACTTCCACTGTATAATTATAAGGGATTTGATTTAGGTCATACCTGAATGGTCTAGTGGTTTCCCCTACTTTCTTCAATTTAAGAAACCTCCAAAAATGTTGCCAACTTGAAAACAAGAAAAAGCAATTCCTTTCACTCAGATAATGATTAAGGATGCATGAAAAGCAGTGACAATTGGAAAATGGCACAGATTCTACATTATAAAATTCAGTTTTACCAACATTTAAGTTTGGTAGAAACCAACACAATACAGAAAATGAAGACGAACTAAAGAGCCTCTTGATGAAAGTGAAAGAAGAGAGTGAAAAAGTTGGCTTAAAGCTCAACATTCAGAAAACTAAGATCATGGCATCTGGTCCCATCACTTCATGGCAAATAGATGGGGAAACAGTGGAAACAGTGGCTGACTTTATTTTTTGGGGCTCCAAAATCACTGCAGATGGTGATTGCAGCCATGAAATTAAAAGACGCTTACTCCTTGGAAGGAAAATTATGACCAACCTAGACAGCATATTACAAAGCAGAGACATTACTTTGCCAACAAAGGTCTGTCTGGTCAAGGCTATGATTTTTCCAGTAGTCGTGTATGGATGTGAGAGTTGGACTATAAAGAAAGCTGAGCACCAAAGAATTGATGCTTTTGAACTGTGGTGTTGGAGAAGACTCTTGAGAGTCCCTTGGACTGCAAGGAGATCCAGCCAGTCCATCCTAAAGGAAATCAATCCTGAGTATTCGTTGGAAGGACTGATGTTGAAACTCCTATACTTTGGCCACCTGATGCAAAGAGCTGACTCATTTGAAAAGACCCTGATGCTGGGAAAGATTGAAGGCAGGAAGAGAAGGGGACAACAGAGGATGAGATGATGCGATGGCATCACTGACTCTATGGAGATGAGTTTAAGTAAACTCTGGGAGTTGATAATGGACAGGGAGGCCTAGCGTGCTGTGGTCCATGGGATTGTGAAGACTCGGACACGACTGAGCGACTGAACTGAACATAATACAGTTAAGCAATTATCCTTCAATTAAAAATAAATTAATTAAAAAAACATTTAGTTTGTTTTACACCAAACATATTAGGCATTTGGTCTTGGGCAAAGTTCTGATTATGCCTGTCAGAGTAATTCAGTGCTCAACAATGAGAACAAGAAGTTTCGGGTACTAGAATTCTCAAGCTTTACTTGGACCATTTAAGCTAACAGACAGTTCTTTCACACAATAAAAATATATAGTAATCATAACAAGGGGATCCCAGTTGGTGCTAGTGATCAAGAACCCACCTGCCAATGCAGGAGATGTAAGAGACTAGGTTTGATCCCTGAGTCTAGAAGATCCCCTGAAGAAGGGAATGCAACCCATCCATTATTCTTGCCTGAGAAAGCCCATGGACAGAGGAGCCTGATGGGCTATAGCCCATGGAGCTGCAAAGAGCTGAACAAGACTTAGCAGCTAAACAACAACAATCATAACCAGTGCTCATAAAATCTTGACTCATATGAAAAGAGTCTCTACTTTTTCCAATTTCTTTTGTATAGTTATAGAACTGAAAATATGAGTGGTTGAATTATAAAAAAAAAAACCCTAATGATGTTGAAGTAAGAAATTTCTTTTTTTTTTTTCCCCAGGCCTCTGTGGGTAGAGTTCCCTAATGAATTAGAGACTTTTAGTGTGGAAGATGAATACATGCTGGGTGAGCATTTCTGGATTAATTTTACTTAGGAGAAATACTATAATTATGTTTTTCTTATTATATTTTCTAGTATAGGAACACTAAAAAATCCCTAGTCTCAAGAAAGCCAAAAAGAAAATTTCATCACCAAGATTTTTCATGTATTGGTGGGATCCCAACTCTATTCTTTTGTCATATAGTGCTTCTCATAACATGTTAATATCATGTAAATCCATCCCATTTGTGAATGCCATTTGGAATTCTTGTTCAGGGTCCACCTGTAAGCCTTAAGATACCACCACAGGGAAGGGAAGTAGAAAAAAGTAAACCAGATAGTTATCTTTGTAAAGACCCAGAAGAGCTTATTTCATATGCAAAACAGGACTGGGGTTGTTTGCTTGTTTTTGGTTGGCCTCTTTAATAGGGGTTAATCAAATTTGGAGAAGGCAATGGCACCGCACTCCAGTACTCTTGCCTGGAAAATCACATGGACGGAGGAGCCTGGTAGGCTGCAGTCCATGGGGTTGCTGAGAGTTGGACACGACTAAGTGACTTCACTTTCACTTTTCACTTTCATGCATTGGAGAAGGAAATGGCAACCCACTCCAGTGTTCTTGCCTGGAGAATCCCAGGGACGGCGGTGCCTGGTGGGCTGCCCTCTAGGGGTTTGCACAGAGTTGGACATGACTGAAGCGAATTAGCAGTAGCAGCAGCAATCAAATTTGGAACAGGGAAGTTTATCATTTGGGTAATGTGTTCAAGAGGCCAGGCTTGGCAGAGAGTTGCCCAAAAGGTGAATTCTGTATCTAAAGAGTAGAACCCCCAAAATGTAAAAAACCTTTCTCTTTAGATCTCCACTCATCCTTGAGTCTCAAGTTAAAAAGCTACTACTTCCTTAGAGAAAATTTTCCTGACCAAAATTGCTTCCTAATATCTAATTCCACCTGCCTTAGTCAAAGTCAATCCCTCTTAATACATAATTTTCATTCTATTTTGTACTTTTACCGGTTTACTATTTGTCTTAGCTCTAATTAATTTGTAATTACTTGTTTAATATCTTTTTGACTGTAAACTTGATGAGGGCAGGGGCCATGTCTATCTAATTTGAAGCTACATTCCTCAAGCCTAGCACAGTCCTCAGCAGAATTCAAAGAATATTTGTTAAATAGTGAATTTGTAATTGGATGAATTTTACATATGCTAATGCAAAGATCAAAACAAAATTAATGATCTAGATTTCCTTTAAGAGAATTATAGTTTTCCTGATGATACCTGCCCAAGAAAGAGGGCCTGAAAATCTATGCAGACCACACTTCTGGGTCACAGTTGTAGACTCACTACATTTAAAGTCACATATAGCAAACAATGAAGCACTTGGAGAAGTGAAATGGTACTTTCATACTACAGTTGTGCACAAAGTGAGACTATGCTGGACTATGTCAGGGTCCCTCCCTGTAATCCTAATACAACATAAGTGGATTAATGATACACAATGATACAGTCACCTCCGATCATCTGTCCTCTTTCTAACTAACAATAGATCTCCCTGAGGAATCATTGGTTCAACTCACCAGGATCTCTGCCTTTAAGAAGTTCAGTTGAGTGGTCTTTGAAACCACAACAGCACTCAATTAAGAGAGCAGCATTGAAACGTATACATTACCATATGTAAAATTACATAGCCAGTGGAAATTTGCTGTATGACACAGGAAGCTCAAATCCGGTGCTCTGTGACAACCTAGAGGGATGGGATGGGGTGGAAGGTAGGAGGTGGGAGAGAGGTTCAGAAAGGAAGGGACATATGTTTACCTAAGGCTGATATATGTTGATATGTGGCAGAGACCAACATAATAACGTAAAGCAATTATCCTCCAATTACAAGTAAATAAATTTAAATTTTAAAATTTTTTTAAAAAAAGAAGGGATGTTTTCAGACCTCTCATAATGATATTCAACTTTATTTCTTCTCCACATTTCAGGAAGTGCTTTATTGGTTCATCCAGTCACAGAACCAAAAGCTACTGTGGTTGATGTGTTTCTGCCAGGGTCCAGTGAGGTAACAGTAAACAACAAACGTCCGCATACCTTACATGTGTATGTCTTCCTTTCGAACTTTGTGGCTTAAAACAACAAAAACATATGCTCTCACAGTATTGGAGGCTTGAAGTCCAAAATCACAGCATGGGCAGAGTTGGTTCTTCCTGGAGGTTCTGAGGGAGAGTCTGTGCCATGCCACTCTCTATGCTCCCTGCTTCCAGGGGCTGCCTGCGATCTTGGCATTCCTTGGCTTGTACCCACCTCACTTCAGTCTATGCCTCCATCTTCACCATGTGTGTCTGTGTCTCCTCTCCCATCTGTCTCTTACAAGACACTTGTGATGATATTTAGGGCCTATCTAAATAATTCCAGATAATCTCCTTACCTTAAGATCCTCAATTTAGTCAAATCTGTTCCCATAAAGATAATATTCACTCCTTCCAGGGATTAGAAAGCAAATTATCTTTTTGAAGGGCCACCATTCAGCCCACTACACGTGTCATCATTGATATGACAATAACCAGGCTTTTCATCAGAAAGCCCATGAATGATGTTCTTTCTGCTTGGTTTCTCTAGGAATTTGTAGTTCTGAAGGTGGGGGCTCTTTACAAAGGTTCCCCTGTGAAGAAGAAACCTGAGAAAAAGGTTAAATATTACAAGAGCTAAATGAAATGGCTTGCCAAGCATTTCTGCTAAGAATTTCTTAAATTAATTCTAAGTGCAGGCTCCCATTAAGAGGAACTAGCTCCCTGTCTGATTTTGCCACAGTTTCTATTAATGACCTATTATCATTTTCAAGCACACTGTTATGACTATGTAGCATATTCTTTCAACACTCCTGTTTCCAGGAGCGTTCTGTGATTGTTTCTCTTGCTGCTGCTGCTGCTAAGTCATGTCAGTTGTGTCCAACTCTGTGCAACCCCACAGACGGAAGCCCACCAGGCTCCTCTGTCCCTGGGATTCTCCAGGCAAGAACACTGGAGTGGGTTGCCATTTCCTTCTCTGATGCATGAAAGTCAAAAGTGAAAGTAAAGTTGCTCAGTCGTGTCAGACATCTTCTCAAAGCCTGGGTAAGAGAGCCAAGCTGCTTCTTGCTGGTTAGCTAGTAAAGTACCACAACGGGCAGAGAGCTGTCTAACAGCCTAGCTGTCACCTTCCCATATTTCTGTACAGCACANTCAAAAGTGAAAGTAAAGTCGCTCAGTCGTGTCAGACATCTTCTCAAAGCCTGGGTAAGAGAGCCAAGCTGCTTCTTGCTGGTTAGCTAGTAAAGTACCACAACGGGCAGAGAGCTGTCTAACAGCCTAGCTGTCACCTTCCCATATTTCTGTACAGCACATTCCCTCTCCTGCAAGTCTCTTTCTTGGGGAGGCCTTCTCTGACATCCTCTTTAAGATCACAGACCACTCCCACTGCCCCTGGTACTGTCCAGATCTCCTGCATCCTTTATTTGTCTCTAGAACATGACATTTTAAACATCTTAATATTAACTTTTATGTTTTGTTTATTATTTATCTCTCCCATTAGAATGTTAGCTTTTTGAAGGTCATGATTTTTATCTGTTAATGGCCTCACATTAATGGCCTATCTGTTAATGTATCCCTCACATCTAGACAGGCATGTGGCACATAGTAGGCCATCTGTAAGTACTTGCTGGGTGAGGAGCTCAGTAACTAAGCTCTGGGTCTAATCTACATGGTGTTTTGTACCAGTTGTACCATTCTTAGGCTGGGAATCTTTGATTATGGTACCACACACCCTGTGCCTCTCATTTCAGTCAGACTGGAAATGGTTGATGGGTAATCCCCAAATCTTGTTTGAATCCTTTTTTTTTTTTTTAACCTTTCATTCCCACCAGCTTTTTATCTTGAGCTACTAGAATTCACCAAAGAAAGACGTTACAAGGAAAGATAGCTAAGGGATTATCCCTTGTAAACACAGACACAAAAGTTCCTGACAATACATTAGGAAACTGAATCCAGCCAAAGATAATACTTCATGACAAGGTAGGACTAATCCAGTTGAATTGAGAGTTCACTGCAGCTGACAATTGTCAGGGCACAGCCCTCTCACAGTCATGGGAGGACAGTGACAGATTCAACATCCCAGCTTTATACAGCCTCTGGCAATCCCAGGAGGTGAACTGTGGCTGCCAGAAATTATATTGGACTAAAGAGAGAAAACGGTTTTCTTTTTATCCTTTAGATAGTATCTTAAGGATTTATCCCATCAAATTACTTTGGCAGGAGCTTTTTGACACTTTACCAAGTAAACCCCCTTGATGGGCATCTCAGATAAGAGTGTGAACCTCATCCCTGAATTGTACTGTTTTTAAAAAATGACACTGTATTAGTAATCCAAATTTCCATTTGTTTTTCTCTAAGGTCTGTTTCCCTGTCAGACACTTCCTTTTCTCCTGCCTCATTTGTAATTTATTTGCTTGCTGTGTGCTTTTCTGTTTTGTTGTTGTTTTTTCTCTTCCATCATCTTTTTCTCTATAAGATCATTACATTTTTATAACCCAACTGAACTATAAAATCCATGAGGGCAGGTTCTATATCTTTCTGTTCACTCGTGTGTACCCAGCAGCGCTGGGTACATGGTAAGTTGTTCAGTAAATAACTTTTGGATGGATGGATGGAAAAATGAATGGCGTTTTACTCAGCTTAATCCATCACAGTACTAGGTTAGTTAGTCCTTTGGGATTTTCTTAAAAGCATATGTTGTCTCTAACTTCTATTCAAGATTTCTTTAATTATGCTTAAAATTTTTTTAATCATACTTATTTTAGCTTTCTGGTTATTTGAAGTCCCAATAAATGGATGTTTTATTAAATAATGAAATCATGAGCAAAATGTGCTTATATACATTTTTTCACGAGGGTCTATTTCTTTTCAGATTTGGTATGACTCTAAGACATTTGCTCACTGGAAAGGAGCGTGTACAGTAAAGATCCCAGTAACCTTGGACACTGTAAGCTATTTTCAGACTGTTATTTTTACCTATTGTGCTGATTAGTTTACTCAGGCTGCCATGACAAAATACCATAGACTGACTGGCTTCAGCAATAGAAAGTTAATGTCTCACAGTTCTGGAGGCTGGAAGCCCCAGATCAAGGGGCCAACCAGTTCAGTTCCTTGTGAGGGATTTCTTCCTGGCATGGAGACAGACACCTGCTTGATGCATCCTCTTATGGTAGAGGGAGTATATGCTCGTCTTGTGCCTCTTATGACACTAATCGCTTGGATCAGGACTCCACTCCTATGACTTCATTTAATCTTAATTACCTCTGTAAAGGTCTCCAAATATAGTCACACAGGGTCTTGGGACTTCACTATGTGAATTTTGTGGGGCCACATTCAGTTCATAATATGTGCTTTCATAGAAAGAACCAAAGACTTCAGTGTATAGTAACATATATACATGGAGACTGAATGTAGATTAGTAGAGGGGCTCCCTGGTGGTTCAGACGGTAAAGAATCCACCTGCAATTTGGGAGACCTGGGTCAATTTCTGGGTTGGGAAGATCCCCTGGAGGAGGGTATGGCAACCAACTCCAGTGTTCTTGCCTGGAGAATCCCCAAGGACAGAGGAGCCTGGTGGGCTATAGTCCATAGGGTCACAAAAAGTTGGACACAACTGAGCAACTAAGAACAGCATACAGCACAGAACTGAATGCAGGGAGAGGGTTTGGGGAGCAATGGTGAGTGACCATTAATGGGTACCGGGTTTCTTTTGGGGGGTGATTTTTAATTGATTATGACTTCACTTTCACTTCTCACTTTCATGCATTGGAAAAGGAAATGACAACCCTCTCCAGTATTCTTGCCTGGAGAATCCCAGGGACAGCGGAGCCTGGTGGGCTGCCGTCTATGGGGTCGCACAGAGTCAGACACGACTGAAGCAACTCAGCAGCAGCAGCAGCAGCAGCATGCTGATGGTTGCATGACTCTGAATATACTAAAAACCACTTAATTGTACACTGTAAATGGATGAACTGTATGACATGTGAATTTTCACAATTTGGAACACTCAAGATACAGTTCTTCCCCATTTACTTACCTTTGTATGTCTAAGAAAAATAATCACACTCACAACAGGGAGTAAACACAGTAAAAGCACACATACCATACAGAATGGCCTTCTACAGCACCAAGTCAGGAGACGAGTTTCTAGTTGGACCTCTAGACCCAAGGGGAGGCTACAAGTTATGGGCCAGAGCGGCCCATCCAGGCTGCATTTCCTTTTTTTAAAGTTAACTCATTTGTTATTTATTTGGGTGCATCAGGTCTTAGTTGCAGCACTCGGGGTCTTCATTTTGTCATGCGGGATCTTTCGTTGTGGTGCACGGACTGTCTAGTTGTAATGTGCAGACTTACTTGTCCTCCGTGATGTGGGATCTTAGTTCCCTGACCAGGGATGGAACCTGAGTCCCCTGTATTGCAAGGTGGATTTTTAACCACTGGACTACCAGGGAAGTCCCCCAGGTTGCATTTTTGAAGGGAAGTTTGTTCCTACAACTGAATCACAGCCACTACCAGAGACCTGAAGTAGTATGAAAATTTTTAAATAGATGTATGTTATTTTTTAAAATTCTCAGCAGCAATATGTACTGCATTATAGAGAAAATGGAGCTTCCCTGGTAGCTCACATGGTAAAGAATCCACCCAGGAGACCTGGGTCAATTCCTGGGTCAGGAAGGTTCCTTGGAGAAGGGAATGGCAACCCACTCCAGTATTCTTGCCTGGAAAATCCCATGAACAAAGCAGCCTGGCAGGCTATAGTCCACGGGGTCAAAAAGAGTCAGACGTGACTGAGTGACTAACACGTTCACATTCACATAGAGAAAATGATTTCAGATGCCAACTTTCAGGTCTAGAATAGACCTTAACATTCATCTACTTGAATCCTTCATGCTTACAGGTAAAGACAGGGAGGTTCAGAGAAGTTAAATTACTTGTCCAGGGTTTCAGCTAAATTGTGGCAGAACTGAGATAAGACCCCAGGTCAATTGGACTTCCATTCCAGGGCCCATCCATATTAACTTACTGCCTCATTCTTTGAAGGAAAATAAAAGAAGAAGAAATTGACTGATGCGGGTGGGGAAGTAAATGTGCTTTTACTTCTTGCTGCGAGTCAAGCAGATGGTGGACATCTTGCCTACTCCATCCTCACTGCCAACTTCATGTATACAGCAGTGCCCCTTATCCGAGGCCTCATGTTCCTCAGTTTCAGTTACCTTCAGTCAACTGTGGCCCCAAAGTATTAACTGTGGTCCAGAAACACTAAATGGAAAATTCCAGAAATAATTCATAAGTTTTAAACTGCATGCTACCCTGAGGAGCATGATGAAATCTTGTGCCATCCTGCTTCCTCCTGCCCAGGACATGACTCATCCCTTGGTCCAGCAGATCCAAGCTGTGTATGCTACCCATCCATTAGTATAGGGGAAGGTATCATTATATAGGGTTCAGTACTCTCCTCGGTCTCAGGCATCCATTGGGGGTCTGGGAACGAATCCCCTGAGGAGCAAGGGGGTGCCTACTGTATTCTAGCTCTTCTCCCCACTTGCAGCTTACTCAGAGCAATGTACAAAACTTCACAGGATCCAGGGAGCTTCCAAAGAGAGGACTACACTGGGAGGCACGGAACCTACTGGGCTATCCTTGCCGTGAGTGCTATTCCAGAAGACCCATGCCTACAGCTCTGCTGTCAGAGTCACATCAAGTGCCCTTGGCAGCTTCTATAACAGAGATTTCACAGATTCACCCTCAGAATTGAGCCAGTCATCTTCATGATGCAGGGAAGCAGGACCAAGAAGTGTATAGGCTAAAGTAGGGACAACAGTCGTCTATCCCAAACCAAGGAACCACCATCTTTTATAAACATATACACATGTATATCTGAGCCTGCTTGGATAGACATAAAAACCCCCTCTTTAGCAGGGTCCTAAAAATAAACTTGTTTGCTATATTGACAGGAAAATTAAAAATACAAAGCAGGGAAGGCTACCTATAGGATATTCAGAATAGATAATAAGTTGATGGAGGGTGAGAAGTTTTCCCTAATAATTTTTTAATGAACCATTTTTAATATTTGAACCCTTTTCCTTTTAATGCCAGGGCCTGTGGTAAGCTACAAACTGGGAGAAAAGTAAGAATACAGCAGACCCCGTTCCCCATGAGGGATATGTTCCAAGACCCCAAATGGATGCCTGAAGCTGAGGAGAGTACAGAACTCCATATAAAGATATTTTCCCTTATACTAATGAATTTGTGTTCACAGATGTATTTCGCTTTTGAGTCTACATTTATAAAGAATATATAGTGGGACTTTCCTGGCAGTCCAGTGGTTAAGAATCCACCTGCCAGTTCAGGAGACATGGGTTCCATCCCTGCTCTGGGAATATGCCACATGTCACAGGGTGACTAAGCCTGTGCACCACAGCTACTGAACCCATGCGTTCTGGAGCCTGTGCTCCACAACAAGAGAAGCCACCGCAGTGAGAAGCGTGAGCACCACAGCTAGAGAGTGGTCTGTGTTCAGTGCAACTAGAGAGAGCCCAAGCGCAGCAACAAAGACCCAGCACAGCCAAAACTAACTGAATAAAAATTTTTAAAAAGAATGTATATTGAAATTTTAAAAGCCTTCTTTGAAATTGCCCTATATGAATCCTCCTCTGAGAGTATTCTCGTATTGTAGATACCAGTGTTTCAACGTGGTGGAAGTGTGGTACCAATAAAGACCACTATAGGAAGATCCACAGGCTTCATGACTGATTCCCCATATGGACTCCGAGTGGCTCTAAGCACTAAGGTACTTGAAAAATACTACTTTTACACATCTTGATTGTTATGACTCTGTCTCTTTACAATGGTAGCTTTGAGTGTTTAAAAGGGGTGAAGCCCATCTATGGGATAGGTACTTCTGATGTTTGTCTAGAAATCAAAATTTTGAATCATTTCTGCATCATTGTCCAACTTATCTAACTTTCTTGGAATTGCTCTTCAGGGAACTCTGAGAACTAGAAATGATAGAAATTTCCTCTAGGGTACTGTGACCCTTGGTGCTCTGCAGCTTGGCATTGATTACCACTGGACTGAAAGCTCATTGAGCCATAGGCAGCCTGCCAGTGTGGATTAGCCCTGACTGTCAGTCTCCAGTAAAAGGGTCCTGTGTCTATGCAACATTCCAGGGACGCAGCCCCACACACAACAACTTTCATTCTCATTGGATGGCTCAAACAACTACAGTCTCCTAGGGTAAGGTCTGGAAGGATCCAGAATTGATCTGTTCTTTTGAGGAAATCTTTTGAGCTGAATGAGGCCTATAGCAGATTCCTCTCCTAACCGTTTGCCAAAATACAGTGCCAAACACAAATCCTCACTCTTAAGCAAATGTTATAATTCACTTTCTTTTTCTTACAGCTTTCTTTTCCATCCATTTCTTTTAAGCATGTCTTCTTGGGTCAAACTATGGGCCTTGGGCCCATGGGAGGCCATGGAATAAATTACAAGACACTTGAGGTCCATAGCTCATGAAGCATTGTCAGTAACAGGGAACTGCCATATGGAGTGCTGTGACATTGTCTGACATGCAAAAGGGATCCTCCTACCAAGAGACAGTAGGAACTAGGCACCATTCTCCAAATGGAGGTTCTTCTAAAGACAGCTGATCTCATCCATTATATACTTTTTCCTTTTAACTTCAGTTTCACTGGGTGAACGTTTCTTGACCTGTTGTCACATTTAGGGTAGTATTTTTGAAGTCACCTATGCCACTGACCATACTTCACAGTTTAAATCTCTTTCAACAAAGCCTAACNCAGTGCCAAACACAAATCCTCACTCTTAAGCAAATGTTATAATTCACTTTCTTTTTCTTACAGCTTTCTTTTCCATCCATTTCTTTTAAGCATGTCTTCTTGGGTCAAACTATGGGCCTTGGGCCCATGGGAGGCCATGGAATAAATTACAAGACACTTGAGGTCCATAGCTCATGAAGCATTGTCAGTAACAGGGAACTGCCATATGGAGTGCTGTGACATTGTCTGACATGCAAAAGGGATCCTCCTACCAAGAGACAGTAGGAACTAGGCACCATTCTCCAAATGGAGGTTCTTCTAAAGACAGCTGATCTCATCCATTATATACTTTTTCCTTTTAACTTCAGTTTCACTGGGTGAACGTTTCTTGACCTGTTGTCACATTTAGGGTAGTATTTTTGAAGTCACCTATGCCACTGACCATACTTCACAGTTTAAATCTCTTTCAACAAAGCCTAACTCTCTGTGCCTCCTGTTGTATGACTTCCTTATTCATATTATTTCACAAATGGGTATTGAGTGTTTATATATTTTATGACGACTTTGTACAGCTTTAATATTAAGCAGTTGTTCAACATAATTTTTCCCAGATTTTGTAATCAGTTACTTCCTTTAGGGAGGGACAGTCTTTTCCAAGAAAACTATTACATGAGCATACTCTCTGTGATTCCACTCTCCAGGGTTCTGCCATGGGTGAATTCTATCTCGATGATGGGCATTCTTTCCAATACCTCCGCCAGAAGCAATTCTTGCACAGGAAGTTTTCATTTTCCTCAGGTGTTTTGACCAACAGGTAATGGCAGCTAAAAGAGCCGTGTGCTTTCATAAATAAATTATGCTATCCATTTGCTATCCTTAAAAGCACAGCTGATGTTTTAAGGTACTATTTTTAAAAATTAATGATGAAGGCCGTTTATATTTTTCTTTTCTTCCAGATTCATTAATGTAAGATTTAGAAATAAAATTTTAATATAAATATACAAGTATAGTATACAAATACAGTTGTAGTATATTTAAAGTATATGGTATAATGACTTGATATAGTATACATTGTGGAAGTATCCCCCTCATCAAGTTAATTAACACGTCCATCACCTCACATGTTTAACCTTTTTTTCCGCCTTTTGATGAGAACACAAGTTCTGCTACTCTCTTAGCAAATTTCATTTATGCAATACAGGATTATCAATTGTATTTGCAAGTTAGATATTTGATTCTCAAACCTTCTTCCTAGAATGTCGACATTCACTCTTGCCATCTCTTGTTTGACCACTTCCAATTTGCCTTGATTCATGNTCTGTCGTTTTTGAGATTGCATCCAAGTACTGTATTTCGGATGCTTTTGTTGACCATGATGGCCACTCCATTTCTTCTGAGGGATTCCTGCCCGCAGTAGTAGATATAATGGGCATCTGGGTTAAATTCACCTATTCCAGTCCATTTTAGTTAGCTGATTCCTAGAATGTCAACATTTACTCTTTCCATCTCTTGTTTGACCAATTCCAATTTGCCTTGATTCATGGACCTGACATTCCAGGTTCCTATGCAATATTGTTCTTTATAGCATCGGACCTTGCTTCTATCACCAGTCACATACACAGCTGGGTTTTGTTTTTGCTTTGGCTCCATCCCTTCATTCTTTCTGGAGTTATTTCTCCACTGATCTCCAGTAGCATATTGGGCACCTACTGACCTGGGGAGTTCCTCTTTCAGTATCCTATCATTTTGCCTTTTCATACTGTTCATGGGGTTCTCAAGGCAAGAATACTGAAGTGGTTTGCCATTCCCTTCTCCAGTGGACCACATTCTGTCAGANCCATCCCTTCATTCTTTCTGGAGTTATTTCTCCACTGATCTCCAGTAGCATATTGGGCACCTACTGACCTGGGGAGTTCTTCTTTCACTATCCTATAATTTTGCCTTTTCATACTGTTCATGTGGTTCTCAAGGCAAGAATACTGAAGTGGTTTGCCATTCCCTTCTCCAGGGACCACATTCTGTCAGACCTCTCCACCATGACCCTCCCATCTTGGGTTGCCCTGCAGGCATGGTTTAGTTTCATTGAGTTAGACAAGGCTGTGGTCCTAGTGTGATTAGATTGACTAGTTTTCTGTGAGTATGGTTTCAGTGTGTCTGACCTCTGATGTCCTCTTGCAACACCGACCATCTTACTTGGGTTTCTTTTACCTTGGGCATGGAGTATTTCCACGCCGCTGCTCCTTACCTTGGATGAGGGGTATCTCCACACCACCGCCCTTCCTGACCTCCAGTGTGGGATAGCTCTTCTAGGCCTTCCTGCGCCTGGGCAGCCACAACTCTTTGGACATTGGGTTGTTTCTCCTAGCTGCTGCCCCTGGCCTTGGGCGCCGCCTCTGGTCTCAGGCGTAAGGTGGCTCCTTCTAGCCATCACCCCTAGCAATTGAAATGACTTCAACTTTCCTTGAGAGTTTCAATATCAAACTTTGGGAAGAAAAGAAATCATTCTTGTTTCACTCTCCCATTACGACAAGTAAAGAAAATAAAGCAGCACACTTTGAATATTCAGACAATCTAAATATTCTAACTCTGAAACACAGCCAATACAAAATGTTGACTGAGTGATTCAGTGAATTAGCTGAAAGCTTATCCCTTGCACTTTCCACCAAAGGGTAGAAAACCTTTCTTGCAACTTAATATGGGCCTGTGACACAGTTCTATTTCCAAAGGAAGGAAAGTCATCTGGTGATGATGGTTGTGGGTAAGAGATTAAGGGATGTCTTTTTTTTTTTTTTGTAAAATGATCAAATGAGGGTGAGCATGGATGTAATACCTGGAGATGCAGCATTCTTTCTGTGACCACAGGGCAATAGGCTGTATACTGAGGATGGTGAAGCAAAAAATGAAGGTTTTTGGTCACAGATGGCAACCTAAAGCAGCTGAACTACTACCAGCAACTGCCTGCATTCTAACATTTCTTACTGTGTAAGAGAAATTTCTTTGATTCATTATTACTCCACTCTGCTCGAATGAAACTATATTCTGTCTATACTTAAAAGCAGTCCCGCAAATTAGCTTCTTTACCACCATAGAACTTGTGATTTCCCTTCTTCCCACACTCTTAATTAAGTGTTCAGACTATTGGCAGAAACTGTTTTTATAAGTCATCATAGCTCTCTGTTTTTATTTCCTTTTCCACTTTGACCCATTTTGTATAGTCTCCGAAAGTTTTGCTTCTCATTCAAAGCTTATTGACAACTTTGAAGTTATTCTCACCTTGAAGAAGTTCATATGTATTACAAGTATTATAATTTGAGTTTAGATTGTTTATTTTAGATGTAGCATGGCTGAAAGTATCCATAATATACAAACTTTTATATATTTTTAGGATACTTAAACATACAGTTCATGCAAATATGGTTTTGGCATCTTTAAAATTGCATTTCATATTGGTTTGATGAGGAAAATAGGTATATCACTAAGGCATAATTCCTGCCTTTGTTTAGGTCATATATACNGCATGGCTGAAAGTATCCATAATATACAAACTTTTATATATTTTTAGAATACTTAAACATACAGTTCATGCAAATATGGTTTTGGCATCTTTAAAATTGCATTTCATATTGGTTTGATGAGGAAAATAGGTATATCACTAAGGCATAATTCCTGCCTTTGTTTAGGTCATATATACAAAGGTGAAAACTTTAAGCTTTAGGTATATAACATTTAAATTATTTAGTAATTTCAAAACAACTAAACTGTATACTTTTTACAGACTTTATACTCTTTTTATTTATTTTTTAATATAAATTTATTTATTTTAATTGGAGGTTAATTACTTTACAATATTGTATTGNACCGCCAGAAAACTCAGGTGCCACAATGAGATAAACCTGAGTTTGGAGGTGAAGTCCAAATGGAGCCATAACAAACCATGGTTGTTAAGAAAAATGCCTACAGATGATTTCTGCAAACAAAGGTCCAGGAAATTCAAGTTGCTAAAGAAAATATAAAGTAGGCTTATGTTCATTTTAAACAGAATCTTTCTCTCCTGGAGTCCAAAGCTGTTGTATAATCTGCCTCTCCCCTCAAATCCCCGTTTAGTGCCATCGTATTGGGCTTGAGGGATTCAATTCCTAACACCCCTGTCCCCTGCTTGCATTTGGAGCCAAGACACTCTTGAGGCCTTTTTTGCTGATGAAGTTCAGTTGGAAGACATGGTTAGAGGTCTGGCAGCCAGCTAGGCTTACTGATACTGCACCTCTCAGTTGACCTCACCCACCAGCACAAGGCCCTGTGGGAAAACCACCGGTTTTGTGTGGAGAAAGGGCCTTCATGGGCACAGTGAAGAGACTGCCAAGAACCAACCCGACCCTTTCTCGGAACTCCCTAAGAAGGGCTGTCTTTTCTCCACTCTCTAGAGGAGAGGGGCCGGGAGTGCCAGTCTTCATAAGACATCAAGATGGAAGTTCCTCCCTACGCTGATTTAAACTCCATTTACCTAGTTTGCCTCGCTGCAGTTAGAGTTTGTAAAATTTCCATTGCCACATCCCTCTCCAGCCTGGCAGTCCTAGGGTGCTGTCTTCCTGGCTCCCTCAGTCGTGGGACTGCTGAAGATGGTACAGAAGACTTCCCCTGGAAGTACCCTTTCCCTCCATCACTCTAGTTCTGCGTCTAGATACACTGCTGGCCAGCACACCTTCTCTAGGGTCTCTGCCTCTTCAGGGGTACATCAGGATTTTCCATGCTTGCCTTGGCTCTGGATGGCTTTTAGGGAAATACAGTGGCTTGGACTATAACAGAGTTGTTATGGAGAGAATGTTTGTGTCAACCCAACTTCTTATGATGGAAAAGGCAATGGCAACCCACTCCAGTACTCTTGCCTGGAGAATCCCAGGGACGGGGGAGCCTGGTGGGCTGCTGTCTATGGGATTGCACAGAGTCAGACACGAGTGAAGCGACTTAGCAGCAGCAGCAAATTCATATGAAATCCTGACTACCGTTGGGAGGGTAGTAGGACACAGCTCTCATACATGGGATGAGTGCTCTGAGAATAAAAGAGCTCTCTTGCCCTTCCACCATGTGAGGACACAGAACCAGTGAACCAGTGAACCTGCCAGTGAACCAGGAAGTGGCATCTCACCAGACACCAAGTACACTGGAGCTGTTATCTGGGACTTCCCAGCCCCCAGAACTGTGAGATAGAAATGTTTGTTGTTTATGCCATGCAGCCTATGGCATTTTTTATATAGCTGCTTGAACAGACTGAGACAAGAGTCAATGCTTGAATCAGGACTCTTTGTGACTCCGAGATCATGCTAGCTCCCTGACTTTCCGTCTTCTGACCTGTAAAGTGAAGACAGTATCTGCTTGATAAGCAGTACCTGGGACACATCTCTGGTGCTCAATGAGGTGTGACTGATTAGTTTTCACTTCCACATGGATTCCTTTGTTCATCATGAGGTCCTGGTAAATTGATGAGAAAAATGGATCAGGAGGGGTCCCTCCTTGAAAATCAGACCCCCTGCAGGTTGAGAGGGCTTCTCTGGTGGCTTAGATGGCTAAGAATCTGCCTGCAATGTGGGAGAACTAGGTTCGATCCCTGGGTTCAGAAGATCCCCTGGAGGTGGGCATGGCAACCCACTCCAGTNGAAAAATGGATCAGGAGGGGTCCCTCCTTGAAAATCAGACCCCCTGCAGGTTGAGAGGGCTTCTCTGGTGGCTTAGATGGCTAAGAATCTGCCTGCAATGTGGGAGAACTAGGTTCGATCCCTGGGTTCAGAAGATCCCCTGGAGGTGGGCATGGCAACCCACTCCAGTATTCTTGCCTGGAGAATCCCATGGACAGAGGAGCCTGGCAGGCTACAGCCCATGGGGTTGCAAAGAGTCAGACATGACTGAGTGACTAAGCAGCAGCAGCAGCCAGGTTGAAAAGCCCTACACCCTAGAAGCTGATTCCTTGTTGTCCTGATGAAGACACTGATAGGGAAAACACAGAATGCATTTCAGGCCGTAGTGCTGAAGATTCTCCCATCTCCGTGCAGAAATAATTCAGTGAGAGGCAGAGTGCTAGATTCAGTTCAGTTCAGTCACTCAGTCATGTCCAACTCTTTGCATCCCATGGACTGCAGCACACCAGGCCTCCCTGTCCGTCATCAACTCCAGAATTTACTCAAACTCATGTCCATGGAGTCAGTGATGCCATCCAACCATCTCATCCTCTGTCGTCCCCTTCTCCTCCTGCCTTCAATCTTTCCCAGCATCTTTTCCACTGAGTCAGTTCTTCACATCAGGTGGCCAAAGTATTGGAGTTTCACCTTCAACATCAGTCCTTCCAATGAATATTCAGGACTGATTTCCTTTAGGATGGACTGGTTGGATCTCCTTGTAGTCCAAGGGACTCTCAAGTGTCTTTTTAGTTACTAAAACTTCTGAGAAATCCAAGTGGGCAGGAAAGGGAGTGCCACCCTGAGAACTTAGTGGGCTACAGTTCTTTAATCAAAGGAAGAGGTGAGGGCGAAGACCACATTGTTCCTCATTCTTGAGTGGACACCAAGCATCCATCAGCTCCTCCTCAACACTGAGCGGAGGAGTTTTCGTATCTCTACATAGTCAAACTGGAACTGTTGTTGTCGTTGTTCAGTTGGTCAGTTGTGTCCAACTCTTTGCGACACCTTGGACTGTAGCCTGCCAGGCTCCTCTGCCCATGGGATGCTCCAGGCATGGAGAATACTGGAAGGGATTGTCATGCCCTTCTAGGGGATCTTCCCAAACCAGGGATTGAACCCAGGTCTCCTGCATTGCAGGCGGATTCTTTACCATCTGAGCCACCAGAGAAGCCCAATGGCACTACAGAAAAGAGAAACAGGTGGTAACATATACTAAAATATGGTAAATCATGTCAAGTTTCAGTAAAATGTCACCTTTCTCCTATATATGTGTGCATATGTGTGTATATATTTTTTTTGTTTGTTTTTCCTCTTTTGGCCACATTGGGTCTTAGTTGTGGCATGTAGTGTCTTTAGTTGCAGCATATGACCTCTTAGTTGTGGCATGTGGGATCTAGTTCCCTGACCAGGGATTGAACCCAGGCCCCCTGCATTGGGAATGCACAGTCTTAGCCACCAGACCACCAAGGAAGCCCCCACCTTTCTTCATTTCTGCTCTTAGTACATACAGAAAAAGCCCCTTCTCGAGAATCATTAACTTGATTTTGATGGGTATGATATAGGTCTTATTCCATCATCATTTTATTGTTTGGGGGCATGTCTCATGCTTCTGAGGCACAGCTTTGTTGCCAAGCAAATCTGTGTGGTTTTGTTGCTAGGCAAAGCCTGCCTGCTTTCTTTGCTAAGCAAGCCTGCTTTCTTGAGTGATCATTAACCTACTGGAGTCTTCCATGGAGTTCACTATTTAGTCATCTACTTTGTCCCTTTGCTCTGTCCTTGTGGTGTGTGTGTTAGTTGCTCAGTAGTGTCTGACTCTTTGTGACCCCACAGACCCCTCCAAGCCCGCCAGGCTTCTCTGTCCATGGAATTTTCCAGGCAAGAATACTGGAGTGGATTGCCATTCCCTTCTGCAAAGGAACTTCCCAACCCAGGGATCAAACCCTGGTCTCCTGCATCCCAGGCAAGATTCTTTACCGTTTGAGCTACAGGGAAGTTGTCCCTTTGGTAGTAAACATATAAATAGAGGCTACTGTGTACCAGGTACTTGTCATCACTCACTTTATCTAACAACCCCTAGAAGTAGGTGTCATTATCCCCATTTTCCAGATGTGGAAACTGAGGCACACAAGGTTCAGTTACTTACCTGAGGTCCTGTGGCTGGTTGGCATCAGAGCTGGTGTTCCACACAGGCAGGCTGACTCCAGGGCCCACTCACTCGGACAGCTTCCCAGAAGTTGCCTCAGCCCTCAGGCAAGGCCACTTTCCTGGCCTCTGGCTTCCCACCCTCTTCTTGGCAGGGGGCTGGCTCTAATTGGAAGTTGTTTGTACCACAGTTCAAGGGCCAGCTGTTCTGGGAACCATGGAACAGTCTTTTCTTTATTACTTATTTGAATTAAACATTGTGTTGGTCTGAACCTCGGGGGTGGGGCAGAGGCATTCCCACCTCCCTTCCCAACACCCACTATTTCAAGAAAGTTCCTGAAAACTGCAGACTAGCCATTTTTCTTGTTTCTCTTGGTTGGATATGTTTCTCTGCATTCTAAGTGTTAGTACAATTTTTAATAAGCCAAACCCTAGGAGGTAGATTGGCTGGCATGGAGAATGCAGGGGCTGGGAAGATGAGACCCAAGTCTAAGTCCCATCAACCAGCATGAACTAGTGGTGAAACCCTGGGTGGAATAACTATCACTAACACTTGCTGTCCACTTAGTGTGTTTTCATGTTATACTGATGGTTACAGTTGTAGGGTATGTCATCAGAATTTTCTGTTCACAAGCACCAGAGGTTGACATTGAGGATTTATACAGAAGGATATGAGATAGCTCATGGAATTAACAGCTTGAGATTTAGGTTTAGAAGATGCAGAGATCAGAGTAATTTGGGGGGTCCAGGTAAGCGGAAGAAATCAACCGCCTGTTCAGTGTGGCAGCTAGGGTGGTAAATGCTATTGGCTGGCTATTCTCGGTGACTGTTTTTAACCCTTTCCATTGCTGCCAGCCCCTACAAAGACTGGAAATTCTGCCAGCCCCCTTGAAGCTAGGGACAGCCATGAGACACAGATCCAGCGAGACACATACCTGAGAGCTTTCTGAGAAGGATTTTACTTTCCCAATAAGAGGGACAGAAACAACTGAAACTTTCTCCTCATCTTGTCTTCCTGCCTTGAGCCCAGATGCAAAGCTGGAACTTCTGCAGTCATTTTATGATTAGGAGGGAAAGACCAAAATTAGCACAAATATCCCAGCCCAGACATCACTGAGCAGCTGAATCAACTGCCAGCGGCTGCCCGCCTCCAGGCTGAGTGCCCTGGGCCCCACCGCCCCCCTGGGTGAAATGGACAGGGCCAGTAGTTTGCAAACACTCTGATGGGTTTGGGTACAGACAATACTATGCGCGTGCTGTGCTAAGTCGCTTCAGTCCTGTCCGACTCTTCGTGACCCTATGGACTGTAGTTCACCAGGCTCCTCTGTCCATGGCATTCTCCAGGCAGGAATACTGGAGGCGTGCTGCCATGCTTTCCTCCTCCGGGGGATCTTCCCAACCCAGCGATGGAACCTGCGTCTTGCACCCCCTGCACTGCCAGGCAGGTTCTTTACCACTAGCGCCACCTGGAAGCCCCAGTACTGTGCACAGTTACTGAGGAAAATGAACTCCTACGCATACAGTGCCTAGACTAGTGCCTGGCACACAGTAAGCCCTCAAATTGTGACCCAATATGCTCCCTGTTCAAAAATGTAGAGCCAGGTCCCATTTATCCACCCTAGGAGAGTTTATGCATTATGCTGAGTTCCACTTCTGGTCACCGCATCATAACAAGCCAACAGTGCTCACATACAGGGTCAGCATGCTGGGGCTGACTAATTTGTACATGGCCCATAATAGCAAGGGTAGGAAGAGCAGCAGCCCCAGGGAAGCTGATCACGGAAAGGAAGCTCCCTTCTCCACAGTCAGTCTTCTCCAGGGGATCTTCCTGAACCAGGGATTGAACCGGGGTGTCTTGCATTGCAGACAGATTCTTTACCATCTAAGCCACAAGGGAAGCCCCCAATGGGGCTATCACCACCCAATAATGAACCCAAGACTAGTGACTCTCCAACTCATCTGGCCTCTGTGGTACTGCCTGTTGGCAAGGGGTGAGGTGCTGCAGCATTAGTACGTGGGAACTCAGTTCCATGAATAGGGATGGAATCTGCATTGAAAGTGTAGAGTCTTAACCACTGGACCGCCAGGGAAGTCCCTGTACTCTCGCCTTTGGGTCCAGACATCCAACCCTTAGCCTACGCCATGAGCCATAGCAACTATCTGCAGAAAGAAACCTCAAAACTTTAAGACTATTTCTACACCCCCTGCTGATTCTGACTCCCAGCAGTGCTCTCCCTAGCTCCCTTTTAGCAGACTTTGCTTTAGCGAATGACCCCCTTCTCAATGCACTCTGGCCCCAAAGTGGGCACAAGACCCAGGAGAGCAAGCAGACAGTCTCACCTTGGCATCTGAATCTAGAAAGAGAATTCTGCAACTTCCCAACTCTTGGCTTTTTTCTTAATTAAAAAAATTTTTTTTTGGCCACGGGTCTCAGTTCCCCAACCTGGGCCTGAATTTGGGCCATGACAGTTAAAGTGCTGAATCCTAACCACTAGACCGCCAGGGAATTCCCCCAGTTCCTGGCTTTTTTTCAGTCTGGTTGAATTCCTCTTCAAAGCTTCCCAAAATTCATTTCCTGCCTAAGTCAGTCAAAGTTTGTTCTTGTTCTTTAGAACTAAAAGGCACTATATGAGATGAGCTCTTTGCTATGGAATGGTCAGTACTTCCTCAGGAAGAAGTCCTATGAAGGAAAGCGTTACCCCGAGTTGCACTCTGTCTTTGAAAAGAATATTAAAGATGATGTAAGGAAAAACACTGAGTTGACAAGGAACACAAAGACCAAAGTAATGCTAGGCTGGGATGAGGAAGCCTCTATCTGTTCAAGTAATAGCAGCCACAGAAGAAACCACGTGCTAAGATCCCTTCTTTCAGTTGCTACCGTTGGACGTGTTGCCTATGTTGCTCTCCTTTTGGGCCAATAACCACACTCGTGCATTTGATGAGATTTTATTTTCAGAAAAAAGGCAGGATTCATTTCAGTCTGTCCAGCACGTCACAAAAACAAGGATTAAAAAAAAAAAAAATCAAGAAATTTTACCTTTATCTGTAAAAGTCAGGCTATGCTGTTACATACAGCCAAGATTGTAAGCATACAAATGTCATTAAGTCTACTGAATCTTATTCACCAATACCCACAAGAAAAAGGCCAAACTTTGTCCTCCTGAAAAGGTGGGCACTTTTTAGCAAACTGATAATGCTTCTGAAAGCCTCAGCATTTGTGATGATGCTAATAGCCCTTACAAATGTGTTTTAGACAATCTGTGCTGACTCAGCTGGGAGCCTACTGGCTGTGTTAGCAGGTAAAACACATCCCTGCAGACCTGTTACTGTACACGATGGCATTTGGAACTTTCAAACCCTAACCCCAAAGGCCCCTCCTGTCCCATTCACGCATTATACATGCACACATGAAGAGTGTTCCTACCAGTAACGGTTAAAATAAGCATACTTAATAACTGCAAGTCACATGTAACATAGAATATTCAAGTGTTTAGTTTTTAACTGTGTGTGACAAAGCCAAGACAGCCTACCATGTCAACAGAAAAGGTGGGGAGTGGAAGGGATAGTTTTAACACACTGTTCATTTATGCTACTGAATTTTTCTAGGGAAAGACAGCAAAGCCAATACAAAATTGAGGGACAGAGGAAAACAGATTTGAGCCACTGGTACCTCTTCGAAGACAAACCTTGTGCTTCCATGCCCTGCCATCTGGAAAGCTTACCTCCTTCCCAGGCAGCTGAGAAGACAACAGTCATTCCCACTACTCTTTAAGAATTTCATTGTCCCTGATTGACAGTCCACATCTGAGCAATGCATCATGCCTACCTGGCAATACAGGGGCCATGAAAGGCGGGCATAAAGCATTGCTTGTGAGAGAAAAGGGGCCCCCTGCCCCAGCTACCCCCCAAAAGTACTGATCACACTAGTTACATTCAAGGAACCAGAGGGAAATGTCTGAGGATTGCAGAGCAGCTCCTCAAGCTGTCCCTGCAAAGCTGGCCTCACAAAGTGCAGAGTAAGAAGCATGTCATCTCACTCAAATTACACACGGTTCACACTTAACTTTTTTCAACTCAAACAGGTCTTCTCTGCCAAGAGGACTGGTCTGCAGAGTCTTTCTGAGTTCCTCTATTATTCAAGTTGCTCAAGCTAGTTTTAGTCTTTCCTAACAGGATCCAGTTGGAAAATAAAAAGCCTTTGGAACACAGCATCACATGAAGGAAGGAACAGATAGAAACAGGACATTCAGGAGAAGTCCTCCTGGCATAGCTTTAGAGGTAAAAGCAGCAGACTGCCACTAGCAGCAGGGTGAGCAGCAGTGGTGTCTTCTCGGACATGCTCGTCCCGTCATTTTTGTTACACAGGTTCTTCTGGCAGCAGTCATAGTGGAGCTCCTTCTCCTGTAAGGCTCTTGCAATGAACTCAAAATTGCAATCTTCCATCCTCCAACACTGGTGGTAAACTCTTAGCGGCACTGCAGGGAACCACACACATACAAGGGTAAGCAATCAAGCAGGTAAAGCTCTATACTTGTCTTTGAATTCTCATATCTGGCTAAAAAGATGCAAGGATCCAGCTCTGAATGGAATTTCTCCATAAAACCAGAGTCTCAGCAGAGCCAGAACAGTTGTGTGTGCACAGGAAGCAACAGGCAATCATGTTAATGTTCAAGATTTACTAAGATTTTTAAATGCATGCCCTCTTTGATTTGGCAATCCTACTTCTAGGTTTTCCTCTCTGAATGACTTGAAAAAGAGTTAAGATACATGCTCAAGAATGGTCACTGCACTACTATCTGTAGCAGCAAGAAACTGAAAGACAGTCTGTTAATTAAAAAAAAGCATCTGAATAAATTATGGTAGCAGTTCCACACAACAAAGCTCCATGCAGATAAGGAATATCATAGGACTATGTGTTGACATGGAGTTTTAGTTTCTTAAAAAAAAAAAGCATAAAAAATAGATAAATTGGACTTCATCAAAATTAAAAACTTTAGTGCTTCAAATAGTTAAAGAATACTTTAAAAAATTAAAAAGACAAAACCACAAAAGGAAGAAAATGTTTACAAACCACACATCCGAGAAGAGTGAAATACAACTGAACAATAAAAAGACAACCCAATTAAAAACGGGCAAAGAATATAGACACTTCAAAGATATACAAATGACCAATAAGTGCATGAAAAGATGCTCAATATCATTAGTCATTAATACAAATCAAAACCACAATGAATATCAATTCATATCAACTAGGGTGGCTATAATCAAGAAACTGGAAAATAATTAGTGTCATGTAATATTAGAACCCTCATCTATTGCTTGTGGAAAGGTAAAATGGTGCAGATATCTCGGAAAAGTCTAGTATTTCCCCAAAAGGTTAAAAATAGTTTCCATATGACCTAGTAATTCTACTTCTAGGTAAATACATCACCCAAGAGAACTATGTTCACACAAAAGCTTATATACCAATGTTCACAGCAGCATTATTCAAAACAGCTAAAAAGTGGAAACAAACCCAGATGTCCATTAACTGATGAACGAATAAACAAAATGTGGTATTTCCACCTAGTGGAATATTATTTGGCCATAAAAAGGAATAAGGTACTGTGATATATCCAATAACATGGGTGAATCTTAAGAACCTCATGCTCAGTGATAGGAGCCAGCTGCAGAGGACCACAACATTTTATGTTTCAGTTAATATCCAGAACAAGCAAATCCATGGAGCTAGAAAGATTAGCAGCTGCCGGGGGTGTGAGGAGGAGGAATGGACAGTGACTGCTAATAGGTAAGGGGCTTCCTTTTGGGACCACAACAATGTTCTGAAACTACATAGTGGTGACAGTTATACAGACTTGTGAATATACTAAAGACCACTGAATTATACACTTTAACATGGCCTTTGGAACTGAGATATGTGAATTACATCTCAAGAGAAAAAAGCCTAGATGCAGAGCAATATGTAGAATGTGGTCCACTTGTATAAAGCATATGTGTGGGGCTAAATACATTAATTTTCTCTGGAAGGATTCCCAAGGAATTTAACAGTGTTACCTTCACGGACGACTATCTTTCATTTACCTATTTATTATATTTATGTGTGGATTGATATTTAAAATGAAGTCACTGGATGAATTTATTTCCAAAATGTTTTAACTTCCTTGAAAAATCATTAGACTATTCAGTAACACAGGAAAAACTTTCCAAAAGAATATGCTGTTGTGGTCCTCATTTTTACACAACAAAGGAAAATAAAGACCAAAAGTATATATGCCAAGTATCTTATAGTGGTATATATAATTAAATACGCTATGTTATAATTAAATAAACTATGTTAAGTGAAGAAAAAAAAGTATTGAGAGAGAATTATGACGTTAGATTTTCCTCTTCCAAAGTTACAGTATGTGCTAGATGCTAGGGACACACAGATATATCAGCAGAAGGCTGGTGCTTGCCCTGGTGTCATTTTCTTTTCTTCTGTGTTGGAAAGATAAAAAATACAGATGCCTATTTTTTTTTACGTAAGCCTTGTAACTAATTTTTATCCAACGACACTCACAGCTCAGAGCAAAAACCCCTAAGTTAATAACTGCAGGTATAACTGTTCTGTACTCCCCTTCAGAGATGACGTGATGGCCTGGGTTTTAACGAACTTTGGTCAAGTGGCAGAGGCCAGAACAAGTGTTCCAGTGACTCTGCTTGTTTGGATCATAAGCATTTAAGAGGCTGCTTCTAAAACTGTACTAAAAATACTGTTGAATAGGACAAGTTACTGCCTTATGTAATAATAATCAGACATTGGAACTAGGAAGGCATTAAAGCCACCAGAATGTTAATTTGGGAAGCCTAACAGCTTGAGGAGGGCAGATTAATTTTGTCATAATTATGCACTAATAAATTAGTCATTTATTAATAACTGCTACCAATTAATCATGTACTACCTGTCCTGCAGTGAGCCAAGCATTTTACCTGAATTAACTTATCTGCATAACAACCTTACAAGGGTGAGTTTCTCACCAAAGCCACTATCAGAATGACCTGAATAAAAGTGGATTACATCAGTCACTGGAATGCTGAAGGTTCTCTCTCTGAGCACAGCCTCTCCACTCTTTTTGAAGATTTGGTTCAAGTCTGGTTTTACGAAGCAAAAGCCCCCAACTGCCTTAGGGACCCTTAAGTATGTCCCTTATTTGAAAGGCCATTTCAGCAATGATTGCTTGACATTGTCATTAGAGGCTCTGCCAGACTCCAAGCACATGGTGTATACTTCCAGGACCTGGCCAGGATGCCAGTAAACAGCGGCTGAATCAGTACCTATCTGTCTCTTTTCTAGATGGCATCTGCATAGCACTATCATACACATGTCTCCTCTAACTGCCCTACGGACCTTGGGAGATAAGTATTCCCATTTCTGAGGGTGAAATGTGGTTAAATAACTTCTACAGTGTACGCTTGGCCTTTGACTCATGTTTATGACAATGTGTCCTCTGCATCTCCCAGGCTGATGTCAGAGCTGGAGGGGGATTTCGAGGCTCTGTTAGTATCTGCCTTTCTGTAAGGTCTGAGTATCTATATTTCAAGAACTGCTGCTACCACATGTCTAGCTGAAGTCTGGGGACATATGTTCATGAGAAGAAGAAAATTACTACTTAAGATTCACATCAGCCTTAAGAAAAATTGTATTTTAGAGTTTTAGATTCACAGCAAAATTGAGCAGAGTTCCTCTATAGCCCCCGATACCCTCAGCCATGACCCTAAACAAGCTCCCTCGCTATTAACATCTCCAACGCCTCCATTCGTTGCAACTGATGTCATCATGATCACCCAAAGTCCATAATTTGCATTTAGGTTCACTCTGGGTACATTCTATGGAGTGTGACAAAACATATGACGTGTATCCATCACTACAGTGTCATACTGGTTGCCCTAAAAATCCTGTGCTCCACCTAGTCATTCCTCTCTCCTCCCCACTTAACCCCTGGCAGTCACTGTCCTTTTAATTATCTCCTTAGTTTGCCTTTTCTGAAATATGTCGTTGGAATGATAACTGTACTTAGCCTTCCCAAAGTGACTTCTTTCACTCAGAAATATGCAGTTTGCTTCATGTCTTTCCATGGATTGATACCTCATTTCTTTTCAGTCCTTTCTCTGGACATACCACCACTTACTTATTCATTCACCAAGTTCGGGCAGTTATGAATAAAGCTGCTATAAACATCCATGTGCAGGTTTTTGTATGGACCTAAGTTTTCAACTCATTTGGGTAATGAAATCAAGGAATGCAACTGTTGAATCTATGGTGAGGGTACATTTCGTTTTTTAAGGAATTGCCAAACAGTCTGTACCACTTTACATTCCCACCAGCGGTGAATGAGAGCTCTAGGGGCTCCACACCCTCACTAGTATCTGGTGTGGTTGGTGTTTTACATCCTGGCCCTTCTGACAGATATGCCTCACTGTTTACAGTAACTGTTTTAAAAACAGTTATATAAAAGTTCATTATAAGATGAGTAAATTCTGGGGATCTAACGTACAGCATGGTGACTGTAGTTAATAATGTGCTTCGTCGCTCAGTCTTGTCCAACTCTTTGCGACCCATGGACTGTAGCCCACTAGGCTCTTCTGCCCATGGGGATTCTCCAGGCAAGAGTACAGAAGTGGGTTGCCATGCCCTCCTCCAAGGGATCTTCACAACCCAGGGACTGAACCCAGGTCTCCCGTATTGCAGGCAGACTCTTTACCATCTGAGCCACCAGGGAAGCCCATGAATACTAAAGTGGGTAGCCCATCCCTTCTCCAGGGGACCTTCCCAACCCAGGAATCAAACTGGGGTCTCCTGCATTGCAGGCAGATTCTTAACCAGGGAGTTACTAATACTAGATTGTCTATTCAAAACTTGCTTAAGAGAATAGATCTCAAGTGTTCTCATCATACACAAAAAGGTAATAATGGGGGGGGGTGAATGTATTAATTAGATTGTGGTAATTGTTTCACACTTTAAATATATACAGCTTTTATTTGTCAATTATACTTCAATAATGTTAGAAAACAATTAAAATGAAAGTTTAACCATTTAGGTAGGAAACAACGGGATTAGAGAGCTGGAAAAAAGATTTCAATTTCACTCTACTTCCCTCATCCCTTCTCTCCACCTCTATCATCCAACATACCCATTCCGTTAATAAAAAAAACACAGGCAGGACGAACTTACTGCTGGCAGGACAGAGATCTGGGCTCAAGGCTTCTAACTGCTAATCTAACACTTACTCTACACATAATACTGCCTGTATTATCTCATCAGGAAATTATACTTTTTGTCCTGGGGGTCCAAGAGACAGATGATCAGGGTTAAGAAGCAGGTCTCTGTGTTTGTAGATAACTGGTGCTCAAATATTTGTGGAGTGAATGGCTGTTCTCTCTGGGGGCCTCACTGTGCTTTCTACATTAGCAATGAAATCAACATGGTCTTCCAGGTGAGGCAGAGGAACTGTCTCCCTACAGAAACAAGGACCTCACATGCAGGCCTTGGAATTAGAGCTGCATTCTAGCAACTAGTCCCCAAATCAAGAGAGACTCCTATTATTTACACAGGAGAATTCTAATTCATCCTGACTTACTGAGGGATTTTTCCTTTCTGGGGGAATGAATCTCCTCCTCCTTTCTATCAGGTTTTTCTGAGCTTGTGGGTCTCCCAAAACTTTTCTGAGTTTACCTGATGGGCTCAGCATTCTTTTGAAGGATGGGAAGAACCTGCATAGAAAGTGTGAGTGAACTAACTTGAAGGGTGTTTTTATCTTTTAAGAGATGGAAGTTTGGGGTTTACCTTGTACACTCACTAAGCAGACGCTGAAATAGCCGCTCTTCACCTCACAGTATCTTTTCTACATGTCAATTCAATCCAGAACCACACCTAGTGAGAGTAGAGGGCATGATGTGGCTTGTTTCTTGCCTCTGCCCACCATTTCCTAAATTCTGCTTTACTAGGATTTATCGAAGAGGCAATTCCATAGTCTAACCAATTTGGAAACTGCAGATTTGACAGAACTTGTCAATGCAGGCCATTCCCCATCCCAAGCCCATGAGTGCCTTGCTCTCTGAGGCCACCAAGCCTCGGTACCTGCTTTGCCTATCTTTGGAACACCCTTCCCCGCTTATGGGGAAGTCCTCTTACTTCCTATTTCTCCGTTGAGCTCCAGCTTGAGTCCCCTTCATTCATTCATTCAGTCACTCAGTCCTGTCCAACTCTTTGCAACCCCATGAATCGCAGCACGCCAGGCCTCCCTGTCCATCACCAACTCTCAGAGTTAACTCAGACTCACGCCAGGCCTCCCTGTCCATCACCAACTCTCAGAGTTAACTCAGACTCATGCCAGGCCTCCCTGTCCATCACCAACTCTCAGAGTTAACTCAGACTCA